>MU868337.1:107417-117807 GCA_036418205.1 Ostertagia ostertagi | reverse complement strand
TTAATTTTGTCTATTGTTACGTGGTTTTTGCCCGGACTTGTATTATTGTTTTATTTCTGTAACAATATTCATTAATAAATATATTTGTACATCACGTCGTTCTTATTTATTACTATTATATTCCCCTTATCAGAAACAATTAATCAATCAGCAGTCCATGTGAATAGTGTAACTATTTTATTTTTCGGCTCCGAAAACATGTGCAATTATGGAACGGAGAAAAAGCAAATCAGACAAGGCGATTTAGCCCGTATGATCGCCGCGCAATGTGTTAAAATTGCCTGACAAAACAGTTCCGATTCTTGTCAAGGCCACATCAAATTAATTGGTTTATCGTCTTCATTGTTGGTAAATCAAGATAATTTTGAAAAATTACTAATCACCAAGAAGGGGTTAGAAAATGAAGGAAGTGAACAACATTAACAACAACAAAGTGCGCAGCAATTATTTTCTATTTAAAATTGAGTCAAAATAATCTACTCAGTTTGTTCCAAAATAGTCAAAGAATAAATTTTGCTGGTATGATAAATTCAGTTTTCGAAGAAAAAATGAAAAAATAGGTGGTGAAACAGTGAGCCTCCTCCCGACCAGGGTCAACCCTACGTTGTTACTAGTACAACGGGGGGGTCGTACTTGGTTGAGTTTGTAGGAGGGGGGGGGTCGTACCCGTTTCAGTCGCTTGAAATCACATGTGGAGTTTGAGGTGAAACTGAAGTTTTTATGGGTAGTAGGCTGGGTGAGTTGAGGGGCGCAGGAAAAAATTGCCGTTTCAGCGCGCGTATATACCCCCCGCTCGACGGCATTTTTGGAGGAAAAAGTGGGCGGAGTTTGGTGGGTTGAGTGGTTGAGTGGTATCAGAATTAAATACTATAGAGAGGATGATGGTGGTCGAGGTGTCGAAAAGGGGGTCGTATCAAATCCACCTTGGGGGAGGGGGGTCGTAAAAATTTTTAAAAAGTAACAACGATAGGGTTGACCCTGCTCCCGACTGATGAATCACGTGGCTCCAACTGCATAAAAACAGGAAACTGGGACAGCAGCACCGTAAAGATAAGAAAACGTGTTGCGGAATGTGTGTTGACAAGTTGTTAGTGCTAAAGGAGAACCCAATTATTGTGTTAGAAAACATGTTGAGCGTATTTCGGGTTCATTTTTCACAGTCGATTCGTCCTTCATCAGAAAAAAAAACTTCGCGATCCGTAGGAAAATCATCTTTCCTACTTTCAGATACTTTGTCAGTTTCTCCCTGCTGTTTAACCGATTTCTAACCTTTTCATAGCATAGCTCAGTTATTCCTGATTTTTTGCAATATCAGAATATGTTTCTAAGGTGGGTAAAGGTGTAAAATGCTGGGGTGAAAGAGGTCAGAAGGTAAAAGATGAGTTAGCTGGTAACCAGTGAACAATGTATCGATTGCGACTAAACTGTAGCTCAAATAACTTGAGCGCGAAGTAGAGAAAGATGAACACTGTTGATACTTCTATCTCAGTTTTCAATCGAGGCGCTACGACAATAAAAACAGTTCGAGACATCGCGATCAATGAACGAATCGAGCGAAAAAGTTCCGGATTTTTTTCTTAAAAACACTTCACGCCACTGAATAATATTATCGACGGTTTTTTCCGTATGTACAACAGGACTGCGATTTTCAACCATTCAATAAGGGGCTAGCCTAAACATCGTCTACAAATAAATTAATGTATCGTTAAGTAGGTGAATCTAGCTTAGTTACGCTATGGCTCAATATTATTTTTAGTGCCCGTTTATTGAAAAGAATATTTTTCAGAGCATTTATCAAATCGCAGCATTCAGAAAAGATCAGTCAGCTGAGAGCGCATTGCATGCCGGCCGGCCGAAAAATTTGTGTGGCATGGCCCCCAGCTGGGTCTTTGGGGATTTCACCGTACACGTTGACGACCTTGGAAGACCTGCATCATTAACCCTTTCGGATCGGCTGAAACTTCAGTTTATGCCATTCGCAGGTGAAAAACGAATTCAAATCTGATCTGTGTGAAACTGAAAATCTCCGTGTGACATTGCTGAAGGTCGTTTACATTGAGAGCTTGCGCATTTTGAAAACAAGTTCAAATGAAACAATGCCTTTAAAGCTTTTTTGATTAGGAACGATTTCCTTACAATAATGCCGACCATTTATAGGTGCTTCAGCTTTGCCGAACCTATTTTCTCTAGACAACGGAAAAAACCGCTCATGAAGCCTTTGACAAGAACTTCCTCGCTTCCGCTTTAGGATGAGGAGAGGGCGTGTCTGGACGAGTTCTTTGAGCGAGATGGCTCTATTCTAATCATGAAGTAGCGCGTATTGTCTTACAGCTGCTGCGCCGTGGGGGTAATGCAAGGAATCTTAATTTAGAGCTCCTACTTGCTCACTTTGTAAAGCTACGGCACCCTTGTTGCGCACTTCTTAGCACGACAGCGGCACATCTGTAATTTCCGTGGGCAGATCTCTACAGGACAGATTCATTCACATGATCTCGCCCTTACTTTGAAGGTCATTTCTTCAAGAGCTGAGTAGAAGAAGCACCCGTGAATCGCTCTGTATCGTCTTAGTCAGGACAAGCTCACGAACATACTGATACAAAAAAGCCCTTCAAATATTAGCCCGAATTTTCATTATGACGGTGGCGGTTGACATACAGTTGAGTTTTATGGGACTAATGCCTACGCAGGATCTCCCGAACCTTGCACCATCCATTCTTTATTTCTTCTTACCTCACTTCTGACCAGAACCCCTGAAAAAAAAAGATATTTAGACGAATTTCGAGGGTCTGCAAAGTGAAACTCGTTGATTACAACTACGAATCGAGCGAGTTAATAAATTAAAGAAAGGCGATGAATCCCTGAGAAATTAAATAAAAATTACGCTTTAGTTATAATTACTAACTATACTAATTAGGAAATATTGGGTGAAGCGGAAATTTTCCGACATCTGCTTTATGGAAACTTACTTATTATTAATTCCCGTAGTTCTCATGCCTTTCGGTAGCTCGCAGTCATCGACAAATTTTGAATTATAGCACCTACATGTGCTCAAGAAATTGCGGAGCTCATACACTGGCCAAAATCCAATTCTTCAAATAAACCACGTTTTTGAATTTTAGTTCGCCTACTAACATGAGAGATAGGGGGAAATTGGAAAAATTGGGGATATGTTCGCTCACTCGATTCACTTGTTGATGACAAAACCAAACAGGAATTGTCGGAGTGTTCCAATAATTGATGGGGTGTAACCTACCTAATCCCTGAGTTATGGCAGCGGATAGGAACGGTTGATTCGTACCTCACCACCATTACGTATGTAATATTAGGTGGGAACAGGTCCTTGCTGTTTTTCCAACTGTCCTGTATCAACAAACCTTATAGAACCAAAAACGGTGTAACCTTTTGTGCGACAGTGCACGTTTTTCCTTCCCGAACGCCTGCTGCCACTCCGCGATGTGGCGTGATTCTTCTATTATTGCATATTCCGAGAGCTTTTTTGAAGCTCAATATCGTGAGGCGTAGAAGAAAACTGTCGCTGACGCAAGTTCCACAATATAGTGCATTCATTACTGTGAAGAATTAAGGACGAACTGAAAATCATAAAAAGACTGCTCGAGGGCTACAGAAGTTCAAAATGGCCACTTCGACATGGCTGGCTCCCCTATTTTGTTTCGTTAACTAAGAGCTGTGAAGGACGGGCATGGGAGGAAGGGGGAAGGGAACTGGCCCAGTGGGTTCTTATGGACCACCCGTTGAAATTTGGTTTTTCCTTGGAGTTGTGGAGTGGAGGCCGCCCTCTAAATTTTTTGACCTTTCCTCAAGGTGTCCAGAACACGGCGATAGCTCTCACTGACTTGGGCGAATCGGTCAAGACCCTTCTCGAATAACACCACTCTCCTTACCCCCCCCCCTCCCGTCTCCCCTTACAAAAAAGCACTCCAAGTTGCTTTTTTTGGTTGTGGAAAGGCATTTGATAAAACAGCATCAAGAATTATCGCCGCCTGGGCTTTTCAGTTCAAATTTTTGAGATTTAATAAATTTGAATTTTTCAGGACAAGTAGCAAATCATCTACAGCAAAAGAAATGCTCTCGTGAATGAACACGTCGGCTCCAAAAAATTTGAGAAGGTGCTGTGGGAAAAAAAAACAAAGAAAACACTTGGGGTTTTTCCTCAGACTATACTTTGAAAAAAAAACATGCAGGAAGCGGTAAATGTATTGGGCCGTTGAAATTACCCCCATGAGTAAGTAATGTATCATGGAGAAGGCTGATGGACTGCTTCAGGAATCGGAAAATAGGTAGACATGCTGTCTTTATCAACGTAGTTGCGCTCTAGTTAAACAGCGATAAGATGCACGTATGCGGCGAGACGGACGAAATTCGAGAGAATTGATTCGTACTCGATTTCACCGTTGCAATTCCTCTGTGTAAACAAAATCAGCTCGAGTTCACATAAGACGATTTGAATTTTTAGAATGTTTACTTTCATCTCTTCAGATCCAGCAAAATATGAGTCATGTTAAGAATAGGAATCGATCACTCTCCTGCAATTTCTTTTGTAGGGCACGCGTTTGTGTTTTTCCTTGGTTACCGATAATAAATCTTAACATAACACTTCCTCCTGATAAATGAGGCACCCACTGCTGGAGCTAAATAAGGAAGGCATCAAAACTCTCAGATAGACTTTTCATAATTCATGTTCTTTGGACTCAAAATGCAAGCCACAGGAAAGAATGCTCACGCTCAATTACAACAAAAGTAAAAGGAATCTCCCAGTAAGAAGGAGGAAGAAAAACTAGAAACTCAAGCCCAACTCACGTCTAAAATAATAATATAACCTGGGAAAAAATAATTGAGATATTGTAAGACCAGAGTTTTTTACTCGACTGAATTTAAAAAAAAGTATTTCATTATGACTGCGATTATCGACCCTCTATGATTCAGTGAGCAGGCGCAAGATACACATCGGTTTTTTAGTCTAGAGAAACCCCCTTCCAGGCCGTCTAGTGATTCCGCGCTTTCACTGATTTAGTGTCATTTGTGGTGCTATTGTCGTTGCTGAATTGCTACGGAAATCACGATTCGAATTTCGCGCTTCTAGCGTTTCCGCAAGTCTACAATCTTTTCCTTTCTGAATTCAAATTTTTCTAGGCTTGAATTCCGTGTACTCGGGGCGGAAAGCCCTGTGTTATCACAAGAAGTTGCAAAATCAACAAATCGCTGAATCGCCTTATCGGAGAAGTTACAAGCTCTTTACGCGTGTTTGCGTGTAGGGTTATCGCAGTTGGTATATGCGTCCGCTGCCGTACAGAACTGCGCCAGCAAACGAATTTTGCAATTTCACCAGGACGTCGCATCGAGCGCAATGTGTAATAAAACCTTAAGATCATAAATTCCTCATGAGAATCATGTAGCACTGAATGGCAGTTCTTATAGAGACAGCAACTACATTACTGTGGACGGAGCTACCTTTCTATCTGATAGCCCGGTGTGTCTGCAATGCGAAACGAACAAAAAGTGACGGCAGAATCAAAAATGGTGTACCCCGGTATTAACCCCGTCGCGCTGCGCTGAGAATCAGTGGACGGTCGCAGAGCGTCATGTGCGATATGGATGTGCTACTATGGGACATTTTATCCAACCTTCCCCCAAACTGCTACAAAGCGCGCTTCAACTCGTCCGCAACCCTGCCTTCTGCCGCGCAGCAGGGTTCCTGTCATGTACCGAAAATGTGATGGCTTTCTGTTATCAAGATAACTAACTGATTTTAATTGTACTCCATCAGTTGCATCAATTACAACTGTCATTTCATCTATCAGTTGTCACTAGCTGTCAAAAATCAGATTTTTAAGGAGACCGCAGACGCACCTAACCTCCCTTTCAAAAAGCGAGAAAGTGTCGGGTGCAGACCAAACACCACAACTGACGACGGCCTCCAAGTAAATCTGGTTAGAAGTTGTTCATAGTGATAGCTGATTTCTGGTAAATGATATAGTTGTAATTAGTGACAATCGATAGAATACAACTGCAACAGGCTAATCATTTCATTGGCAGAAAACATTAACATTTTGTGAAGGCCGTCGTCACTTGTGGTGCATGGTCTGCACCCGACACTTTCTCGCTTTTTGAAGGGGAGGTAGCTACCAAGAGGTACGAAGGGTCCGTAGTACAACGTAGAAGTTTGTAATGCATGCTTGTTCTTAGGGCTTTTACACTGAGGCAAAAAGTCAACGGTGCGATATTCTTGGTAAAACTTTTCAGAAGGGTTGGGCATAGTTTAAGGCCTTGCTCATCATCGCACATTCTAACAAAAACACTGAAATATCTCGTTCAACGACTCGTTTCGCTATAGGAAAGGCGGTATAAAGATGGAGGCCAAATATGAGACAGTAAGTGCTAGATGCCTTGTCACTGAAGAAAAAAGGGAAACAAGCCCACTTAATGAGAACCATATACTGTTCTTTTTATCTAGACAGAAGAATAGCCTAAGGAACAAGCGATCCGAGCATGTGGCGCGCTAAGATAGGGAACGGCAGACGACGAAGAGAGAGTACAGCATGAAGAGAGTCTGCAGACAACACAACCGTGGCCGTACGTGGTCCCTCAAGGAGTCCATGGTGCAAACTCAAGCCTTTTGAAGCTCTTACATGCGTTACAAAATGAAAACATGGCACCACTTCACTTCCGGTTGGGGACCTTATTCACGGTACTCCGATGTTTTAACTGCTTTTTTCGAGAGCTCTTTCCGAGATAGCTGGAATAGCTAGAAAGACACTTTGACAAGCGAGCATTTCTTTTTGTTATATATCACTTTTGCTTTCTTCAGAGGTAAATTCTCGGTTTGTATAACTCACAAAAAGGGTGAACAACTACTCTGGTTCAACAATGCGACCCCAGAGCAGGGTCAACCCTACGTTGTTACAAGTAACAACGGGGGGGTCGTACCTGGTTGAGTTTGTAGGAGGGGGTCGTACCCACTTTAGTCGCTCGAAATCACGTGTGGGATTGAGGTGAAACTAAGATTTCGTGGGTAGTAGGCTGGGCGAGTGGAGGGCGCGCAGGATAAAAATTTGCCGTTTCAGCGGGCGTATATACCCCCCTAGAAAAGGAAGTAGTGGGAGTATAGGTAAAAATGGGTTGAAATGGCGGAAATAGAAGGAAATTTGGGTTTTGATGGAAGATGGAGATGGTGGAGGTGTGGAAAAGGGGGTCGTATCAAATCCACCTTGGGGGAGGGGGGTCGTAAAAATTTTTCGAAAAGTAACAACGATAGGACAGACCCTGCCCCAGAGTCCAGTCAAGTGGGCGAGTGAATATGGAATCTGAACTGAATATCGTTTCCGCCTCCACATATTTCTAGCGAACACGATTCAGTGCGACAAATATAATATAATAATATCATGGTGTGAATATGACTCAAGCTTGTCGTTTTTTGTTTCTCAGAAATTTTTCGAAATCACTGCATTCCTTCTCAAATTGCAAAATCTTCCTATCGTGACTTCTAGATGATTCTTTATGAATTTTTGAAAAAAATTGACTTGAAGCTTTTCATGTGAAACTATGTATTTTGAAATATTGCACTCTTGTTCGAATCTTGCGCAGACCAGCATAAAATTAGTAACACAACGCTAATATTGGGAAGCCCAGAGCAAGCCGTTCTTGGAACTGAATCGGAGAAGTGCCGCTCGATTTTAATCGTTCGGAGATATTACGAAGACCTCGTAGAACTACTCTAAACGCTCATTGCGAATTTGTTGAAATTTTACGCGATGGCTTTACCCTTTCCGAATACCATCATTTAAAAGAGCTCTGTTTTGCTTTCTAACATTCTAGCACTCCAACCTTCAATGGGGTGTTCACCTCTGTTAATGAACACTTGGTACTCATAGCGTGGTGTAAGGAGCCAGTGCCTAATGTCCTGCATCCATTACACCACCTGTCTTGTCACGTTCACCGACGTGACAGCGTTGGTATCTGCGTCTAAGACGTCCCTCTACTCTCTCGTCCACATCTCCGCCACGGTGCTCCGTGTCTGCAAGATTATCTTTCTCGTAGCATTTCCAGTGTTTTCGTTGCCATTTTTTCCGTGGCAGCCCAACTCGCATCTCTACTTCAGCTTTCAAGGGCGATGTCCTCACCTAAGTGATCGATTACTGTGGCTTTAGGATAAAATAGAGAAAACAATTAGAGTATCGAAATTTTTGTGGATCGTTGATAGGATCGATCGCATTGGTAGCGTTATGCTAGCAGCCATGCACCCACTCGACTATCGCTACGGGTTTATGGCGCAAGGCTGGATGATTTGTTATTTCTCGCAACGGCGCATCCTTCAAAAGATAACAACCCATTGCTGATGTCAACAATAATTCGATAAGAAAAGCAATAGGGACAAAATCGATAAGTCAGTGATGAGTTTGGATTACCGCTACTTCATAACGGGTGCGTTGCAGTTTTCTTCTTCAATTCGGGTCACCCAAAATTGAGGCACCACTCATTTGCTCGAAGCAAGTTTAGGAATTGGCCTAGGCCCAAACTAAAGCTGAGCCTTAACCCATGCTTTAGCTTAGGCTTCAGTAATCGCGCTGCTCGGCTGACCTGACCCCAGGAGGAGAATTGAACGTCTCCCCTTCATACCACTACCAAAATGTACTCTGTTGCAACCAGTTGTTGCGGAATTCCTCTGCCTTTCTATGTGTTCATTTTGTACTAGCCATTCTGTCAGCCGAAGTATAGGAACCGGAGCACAATCTGCAACCGTGGATGAATCAGTGGTGGGACAACGGCAAGTGGCGACACCACCACATGCATGACCTAGTGATCGAATCCCAAAGGTCCACTGGATCATTGAGGAGCCTTCCATTTCTCTGTAGTCAGCCTGTACTACCAGAAGCTATGCCCAAATAGTCTTTCCAAACTATTCCAAAACCATGATGCCAACTCCGCAATGCAGCACCTAGAAAAAATAAGAGCCCTAGTTCAGCCGGGGGAATTTCTCAGGAGAGGCTTTGTCCAGGGAGTGGGGAAAGTGAACGTCTATGTCCTTCTTAATGCGTTCGCCTTCTGTATGTGCTTTTATTTTGCGAACTAGAATGGATGAGTAGGTGGAATTTGATGCGGGATTTAGTCCAAAAAAAATTAAAAATTTCTTCACGGATTTCAGTACCTGAAGGGTGTACTGCTAGCAAGATGAAGATTTCGGACAAAAGCAAAAAAAGCATTTGCCGTTGATCAATCCCTTTTTGGGATGCGGCACGCATTCTACTTCCATTTGTACGTTTGAATGCGATGTGGCCTATACAATGACTTGCGGGGGCCAGCCGATGTACAAGTCAGTGTTTTTATCCTCCCAGACAAGTCTGGTACCAATTAACCGACCCCGGAGGGATGGAAGGCTTGGTTGGCCCGGGCGACTCACGACCCAGGATTTGATCCCGGACCGCTCGCGTGGTAAGCGTGCCACTTGCCACTACACCACTTCCGCCCATTTCGGATAGGTCCCAATAAATAAAGTTGACAAAGTGGCTCACAAATAATGTTTCATTTCGATTATCCGTTCAGTTAACCTGAACGCCATTGTACCTTCCCTTTCAAAAATGAGAAGAGCGTCGGGTGCAGACCATACACCACAAGTGACGACGGCCTCCACAAAATGTAATGTTTTCTGCCAATGAAATGATTAGCCTGTTGCAGTTGTATTCTATCAGTTGTCACTAATTACAACTATCATTTACCAAAAATCAGCTATCACTATGAACCACTACTAACCAGATTTACTTGGAGGCCGTCGTCACTTGTGGTGTATGGTCTGCACCCGACGCTCTTCTCTTTTTTGAAGGGGGGACATGGGTCTTCTCTGTATTCTTATTCCGAGTCCATTCCAATAAGGAGGGGGGGGGGCAAATTGATGCAATAGTGGGCACCACGGTAATCCCAACTCTGGAGGGGAGGAGCTGTGCAGAAAGGAAGCTAGGTGAACATCAATTCTTTTTGAGTTTTTGTGATAAAAATGATATTTGTCGCTTTTTCAAAAACTTTATGTACTCTGCACCAAAATGCCCCTCCCAATAAAATAGACAACCCTATCCATACTTCATTTTGCATAAAGCTTTTATGAGATGTATTGTCCTGAAATCCGAAATCTGTCTGATCTCCAACTGAATTTGCGGGAGACTGGAAAGCGATCGGTTCTGCGGTCGTAGTCGAATGATCGCCAGAGTCGTCCACTTGGTCTTTGAGACCTTGGCCTATGCCCCCTGCATCCCTGATCATCGATCGTGGCGAGCGTTGGAGCTTCCTTTTTTCTTTCTTGTTTTTGTTCTTTTTTAGCTATCCTTCATTGAATCACTCAAAAACGTTAATGTCTACTTGCTTCATTTACTTTATTGTTCAC
>MU868337.1:87842-106955 GCA_036418205.1 Ostertagia ostertagi | reverse complement strand
TTTATTGTTCACAAAAAAATTCAAGAATTTTGCCATTTTTTCTGAATTTTGTTACACTTTTCCTCCCTTTCTTCTTTCTATTCTCTTTTACTTTTTTGTCATTCGATTTCAGGATGACGTATTGTATTTTACCATCTACGCTTCCGTTTTTCATGAAGTATCGTTAAGAAGTAAATAAAGGGCGGAAGTGGTGTAGTGGCAAGTGGCACGCTTACCACGCGAGCGGTCCGGGGATCAAATCCTGGGTCGTGAGTCGCCCGGGCCAACCAAGCCTTCCATCCCTCCGGGGTCGGTTAATTGGTACCAGACTTGTCTGGGAGGATAAAAACACTGACTTGTACATCGGCTGGCCCCCGCAAGTCATTGTATAGGCCACATCGCATTCAAACGCCACTACGAATGTACAAATGGAAGTAGAATGCGTGCCGCATCCCAAAAAGGGATTGATCAACGGCAAATGCTTTATCCTTTATCTTTTATTATCGTTAAAAGAGAGGGAATCCTGAGGCGTTCCATTGGGATTTTCGAATTCCTGATATCAGTTTACAGACCCAAGCTATTTTGCCTACTACCCCACCGGTAACCTTAAGGCACTGACCACCGAGCAATTTTTGCTGTCTTTCCCATGAAACCGAGAGTTATCACGAATTTTTCGGGAAAGTTTATCTGAAGCTTCGGATAGGATTCATCTAGTTTCCTCCCCAATCACGATGGTTGCAAGGATTTGTGTCGCTGGCGCTATTTGGCACCAAGTGTTTACCCCAGTAGATTGAGTACGAACCCAACTGCCAGCTTGCCTTCCAGGGTAGAAACAGCAATTTCGAAGTCCCTCGACATTCGTAACTTCCTCGTCATTGTGAAGTCTTAGAAGTTCGTGAATAGCAGAGAATATTGTGAAGTTTTTAGTGACTCCATCATGTCGGACTCACAACAATATGGTATTGAAACGGATTCCATGACATTGCAAAGATTCGTGCTTGCTGAGCAGAAGAATCATCCCGAGGCTAGTGGAGATTTTACAAATTTGCTGACATCTCTTCTAACAGCAGTGAAAGCCATCTCAAGCGCAACCCAAAAGGCAGGATTGGCTCAATTGTGAGTTTACTTGTATGTATTGAGTACTTTATAACAATATCTGCAACAGTGAAAGCTAACATGAAAGTGTGATGAGAAGAAGTCGATTTCCCTGATCACCCAACTTTGCATAGGGGACACAAAAAGTGGTCTATAGTACTTTGTCTGCTATTGGAAATGAAAGCAAAAAAATTGGGAGCGAGGTGGGAGATCTAGGACGGATAGCCAGGTGCAACGATTTGGGTAGGATGAGGGTAGGGTGCGTATAATGTTGGCCACTCACCGATCCCTAGCAGAAATACACTTCAAATGAGCTATATACGCATTAGCTTATCCCTGTGTTAGAAAGGCAGGAGAAGTTTTCTTTAGTACCAAGGATAAAACAACAAGGAGTGACCCACCGAGCTCCATTTTCACTAGACGTCCCCAACATAACACCACTCCGACTCTCGATGGTGCTCGTAGTCGTTGAACCTGGCTCACCTCGATACAATTCGAACCCCTCCCCCTCCCCCGAAAAACCAGAAATGTGTAGATTCGGGCTGGTGGAACGAGGGAATGTGTCACTTCTAGAAGAAGAAATTTTAAGAAATTTCAAAGAATCGGCTACAACCCTTCCTTACAACCAATCTGCAAGTGCGCCCCACCCCATAGAAAGAAAATTTCCAACAAAAGGTTGGCCCCACCCCAGCCTCGACAATGGCCCTAATACCAGTTCGTCAAGCTTTGCATGTTCGTCAAGCTCAGAAGTATATCTCGCGAAGCAGCAGTGAACAGTCTTGAAAATTTTCTTTTTTTAACTCTAAATTCAAACAAAGGCTTGCCACAAATCGGATCGAGTCTTTTGTAAAAAAAAAATTGGTGCGGAATATACTGTGTATAACTGAGGTTTAAGGTACGGAATTGCCGGTGTCACCAATATACAAGGAGAGGAAGTAAAGAAGTTGGATGTGCTATCAAATGAGCTCATGATTAATATGCTTAAATCCAGCTATACTACCTGCATGCTCGTTTCTGAAGAGAATGATGAAATTATTGAGGTGTGTTTTACTTGACTATTCTTTAATTTTACTACTTGTTATTTATTTATTTATCTATTTCTCTATTTATTTGTTTATTCCTTACGCTCAAAGGCGTGTCACAACCGGTAAGAAAAGTCAAGAACCTCTGCTGATAGTGTAGGCAAGTTCAAGGAAAAATAAATAAATAAGAAAGCAGAGACAAGTAGGAAAGAGGTGTCTAGCGAAGCAAGAATTTTATTCAAAACCTGCTTGTACCATTGGACGAAACGGCTTAGCTCGTTTGTGTTAGGTTGATTCATAAGCCCTCAGAGGTATGTGACCGTTTTATTCAGAAAGGTTTTTCAGTAATCTCAAGGTTATTCAGTGGAGTAAGGAAGGAACTCCGAATAAAACCATCCTGAACTTTTGCTTGAACGTAACGAATGCTTGCTAACAGGGTGAATAACGGTCGAGGAATTCCTCGACCATCGCTCTCTGCTGTGCGAGAGTAGAGCCGATAGTGAATGTACGCGCGGAGAGCACAGACGGCTCGCGGGTGGCGAGAGTGAATATCCGCGCGCGAGAACGTAAAGGATCAGGCGAAAATCCTCGACGTGCCGTTGAGGAATCCTCAAGCAATATTCACCCTACTTGCTAATATGCTTTCGGCTTTTACGTCCTATGAGCGCTATGTCCGCGACGTCGCCCTAATCCTTTTCTTTTTTGGTCTCAAACCTCAAGAGTCCTGCCTCTGACTGCGAGAAATTTGTAGTGAAAATGCTTTCGCTCGCTATTTTACAATATTGCATAAAAGTAATAAAGGATAAGACATTAGAAAAGAATCATCCCACTTCGGTGATACGCCAGCTACTCTACTTCCATTGAGGGTGAGGTGGCGCCCGAATATGATTCGGGTTTCCAATGACTTTTGGGGGCCAGCCGATCTGCTAGTTGGTGAGTTCTCCTTTTCAGAGAAGCCTGCTAATAATTGAAGTGGTCCCGGATGTGTTACCAACTTTAATTTGTTCTTACTAGATTACTGCTGTTTTTTACGCCGCAGTTCGCGTTGCGAAGTTATCACAAGAATGCTGAGTTGTGAACAAAACTTTCGCCCCAGCCGGGATTCGTACCCGGATCTCTTGCTTTCCGGCGCAATTGTGCTACCAGTTACAATTAGCCTGCTTAGTTAATAGTTAGTCTGCTACCAATTGAACCGGCCTAGAGATAGAAGCCTTCGTTGATCTGAGTGGGATTCGGTCAGGGATGTGATCCCCGGATCGTGCAAGTCATGAGCGGCGGCACTTGCCACCATGCCATTTTATAGGGTTTGTATGAATATTCATATTTATTTGTATGAGTGAATTTATTTTTAATTTCTAAGCTTATATAAGTTGGTGGAATAATTTAGGTGGAGGAAAGCAGGCAAGGACACTACATTGTAACATTCGATCCCTTAGATGGATCTTCAAATATCGATTGCCTCGTTTCTATTGGGACAATTTTTGGTATATACAGGAAGGTGAGAATTGCTTTGTATATTTTGTTACCGAACGATAGATCTATATCATATTAGCTCCCATCAGCGCAGGAGAACAGCAATGCCCCAGCAGGAGAACAGCAATGCCCCACAAAGTGAATAGTAAATCTGGTAAGCCACTAAATAAATATGGTAAAGGACAACAGAAACATCGACTGGTCAAGGATAGGTTTCGTACTTCGCACTGCGTCCTAGAAGCTGTATTGAGATCTTGGAGTTAGTATCCACAAGGCCTTAAAGGCAGCGAACGCGATGGTTGGAGGGCGGAGCAGTATTGATGACGCCATTGGTGGACCGTAAACCTCAACGCACGCGAGTAGTGCTTGGCACTCTCACTCAGTCCCTTCCACTGTGACGTCGTCAAAACCGATCTACCTTCAGTCATTTGATCACTGCTTTTGAGTCCGCTTTTCAGAGTTTTGTAAGAGCAACCAAGGAGGTGGGAGAGTGCGGAGTGCCAACGGGTTGAAGATCGTCTGATCTGTGAACGACAGTTAATCTAAATTATCTTGCTTGGTGAACATAAAGAAGGAAAGTGACAGCTGTGATTTTGATGTTAAACACATGGTTTACAAGAATGTCATCAGCGAAAGAATGAGTTGGAGCCTTCCCGGATGAAACCACATGAAAAAAAGGAAAGAGTGTATGTCAACAAGTAGCGAATTTCTGCCACACATCCCACCAATGTCAGCTCTGAGACTATGCAGCACTGCACGTAGGCGCCTCATTGCAAACAGATTGGCGGTACGTAGCTGTGAACTCCTACTGCTCCGTTCTACTGTGTTCTGGTAGATGAACACACCTTCAATTCTTGATCCACCCCGAAAAGAGTGCTATGTATTTATGTTGGTTTCAGCATTTCTTTCCTTTCTTTACTTTCTGGCCTCTTCAACGCAACGAACCTTCTCGTAAAAACCCCTCAACGAGCTGGGGCTGGTTGTTAAAACACATCCTAGTCTCCTGGAACTTTTGCCATAAGGTGCAACCTCTCGGCTGTCGTTGTGTATACCTGCCTGATCGTTGAACTCGAAAATAAAACTTAAGGCGCCTAGTAGACCGCCAGTAAAGAAGAAAAGGAAGTAGTCCGTGGGAAGCAGTAAACAAATAAAACACTCCGTAGGGCGTTGCCCGAGTCATGAGAAGAGAAACGGGGTGCTTAGACGAGATATAATGGGGATAAGGGAGACACAGACACATGTGCCTTCGTGACGGTAGCGGGTCCAAGCCTCAGGCCATGATCCCTATCCGGTCCTGCCACGTGCTTCCTAGTCGCGAAAGTAGAACCACATCTGCGTTTGCGTACCTAGCTAAATTATTCATGCAAGGTAATTCAGAGAATTTATCATTGACCGTGGTGGTTTTCTGCTTCTGTCAATCATATGTCGTATACTTTGGGTTAGGCATTGGTCTTACGCTCGCTAATCGATACCGATTTTTTACTCACATGCGCTGGCTGAAGCTGTACGGCCATACTCTGGGTTTAAACAAGGATAAAAATGTCATTGTGTTAGATTTGAAATGGTGTTTTTTCCACGCTCTAGTTTCTTACCATGAGTGATTGCTCATGATGTTGCGCAGTTGATTAACGGTGAAGGCGAGTGGAGGGGTGAGGGTATGGATGAGTGGAAGAGATCCAGTCAGCTGTCACTTACGCGGCGCGCCACTAAACAGAGCAGCGCGGTGATGATAACCGGCGGTTGATATACATCAGGTTAGGTGCAGATATATTTATTCAGTCTAACTGAGTGAATATATGCTATCCACAAATCAGTCTGTTGCAGATAAGTGAAAACGGTCCATCGCTGGCCGATGTTTTGCGACCTGGAAATGAAATGGTGGCCGCTGGTTATGCGCTCTACGGTTCGGCAACTATCGTGGTATTAACCACCGGCAACGGTGTCAATGGCTTCACACTTGATCCGGTACGTTCTCATGTCTGCAAATAATTGTTACGCTTCCTTTCTGACAACCTTGGAGAAATGAGAATCTAAAACTAAAAAAATCTGACTGAAAAAATAAATCTTGTGAACATCTCCTAGAAGGAGCTCATGGAGGACTTTTCTCAGTTGTTTTGTGCAGAGATGCGCCTTGAAGGGTTAATCGCACTGGGCATGTACAGTTTGATGGGTGAGCTCATGCAGCCACCAGCCAATCGTGTGCCTAGTCGCATTCTCATTGGTGGGTTGCCGGCCTACCAATGGGAGTGCGAGTAAGCACTCCACCTGCCTCACTCCAATGCAGCTGCGTGATCACTGTCTACCACACCGTTTTTTAGCTGTTATCTGATAGCGGATGGAGTTGTAGATTGGGTCAGTAGAAGGCCTAGAATGACTGTTTTCAAATTTTATTGCCATTTCAGTCGATAGGAGAGTTCATACTGACTCATCCAAATATGAAATGCAAGTCGAAAGGAAGCATATATTCGTTGAATGAAGGATATGCAAAAACGTGGAGCAAAGGTATTGCAGAATACATCCGTACTCGAAAAGATCCAGCGCCGGGCAAGAAGGTGATTTTGAAGTTTTTTTTTCGTAGAGTAATGATCAGTGAAGGAGTTTCGCTGAAATATTTTACCTTTTCCACAACGTTTTCCGTCCATTTGCTGGAAGGTTTCAAATTTAGGAAAGTAAATTATCATAAACAGTAGCGGTAGATTTGATTTTTTTCAAACAAAAACAAGTAGCGGTAGAGTTAGCCGTGCTTCCAGTTTTAACTCGACCACTAGTTTTAGGCTATGGGACAGCGCTATGTGGGCTCAATGGTTGCTGATGTACACCGGACGCTTTTAAACGGCGGTATTTTCTTGTATCCAGCAACGGCAAGTTCACCAAATGGAAAGGTGCTTATACAAGAGCGTTTTTCGCTTGAATCATTTCGATGGATAATAATAGTTGATTATAATAGCTTCGTCTTCTCTATGAATGTAATCCAATGGCGATGATACTCGAACAGGCTGGAGGCTTAGCCACCACGGGGAAGATGCGCATTTTGGACGTTGTTCCCAAAACGGTTCGTGGGACTATAATTTATCTCAGAAGCAGTTAGAGTGTCATGGCTAGAAGGAAGAGCTCATTTGGAAACGCCACTGACAGAAGGGTAATGGGAAGCTGATTGACTACACCGGGTTCCCCGACAGGAGGCCCGTCGCGCAAGAAAGAGGCACAACAGCAGACGAGTAGCAGCGTGTGCTTTGCGATGTAGAACGCACAGTGATACATTCTGTTTAAAGGCACGCTCCGGGATTAGGCGCTCGCCTGTTCCATCCCGGGGGTAGTAGACAGGCGGACAAGTGTTGATGTCGCGCCCCTTTTGCCGCTTGAAAGTGCGCGACAAAGGCGCAAGGAGCTCGTCCGACCCGCAACTCACACCTTCGTCCGCAAGCCCCACCCTCCGCTGTCGGTTGCCACGTGGCGCTGCTTGAAAAGCGCGGGCGCATTTGAGGCAGCGGTCCCATTGCGACCCAATGTCATTGGCACTGGAGCAACTAGAGTTAGGTTCGTGAAACTCGTCCAACGCGCCTCTTCTCTATCCCAAGGTGGAATGTGGCTGAAATAGGGGAGGTCTCTGTACGGGGCGTAATCGGTGGTTTCGTTTGCTTTCCTTCTCTTTTACAGACCACCTCCCACCTATAGCTTCATAACTGAACGCTTTTCCACACCTATTTTATCCCGAATCTTGCCTTTAAGTGGACGCGAAATCGCTACAGTATGCAATGCGACTCGTCAGCCAGCTCCACTTTCTTGCCACACGACGGGCCTCCTGTAATGTACTCGAACACTCCGTGAACGCGCTGAAGGAAAGGGGTGTAGTTGCGCCGCCTCCTACGCCTTCTCATCATTGGCGTCTCCAAATAAGCTCCGCCTTCCAGTCATGACAATCACTGCCTTTAAGCCATGTTATTTTTTCAAAATCATATGAATAGCTCTGTAGTAAAAGATAAATTTTTGCAGATTCACGACCGCTCGCCTATCATTCTTGGCTCCAAGGAAGACGTTGAAGAAGCAATGGAGTACATTCGGAAATTTGACAGTTAGGCATCTGCTGTTGACTAAAAGGTTGTTATAAATGCTCATTTGTTTTCTCTTGTGTTCAATCAAAATCACATTGATGTGTTAATGTTCTACCTCAGAATTTTGTTACATTTTGTTAGTAGGTAATTGTCACCGAATTATTTATTGAAGCAGGATCAAAACTTGATAAAGATATGTATAATTTGAACTTCGATCTATCAGAAGGAATTGTGAGCACAATATGGTATCTTAGAAAAGAGTCGAGCGCGGGCTAACTGAGGAACAAAAACTGTGTTTTAACAAATTGAGCCAACCCAAAAAAGCATCGCCCGTTCCGCCCCCTTCTCATTGTCAGTCGAACCTTTGGTATCAGTTTATCGCTAACATCATTGCGATAATGTGTGTATCTGCGATTTTAACTATAAAAAGCAAGAAGGCTGGAAATATTGCTTGTTTTTCTTCTTTCATACAGGTTGTTACGATGGAACTGTTTATTCGGTCTACGTTTCGAACAACTCGTCATCATGGAAGGAAAAGAAGCAAGAAGCAAGAAAGCTGGAAAAAAGTATGCCTAAACGCACCGATATTTTTCTACTTTCTGGAGCACGTCGCTCATAGTTATATTGAGGTATGATATTTGAATAAATATAAACAATCTGGAAGGTAGTCCCTCGTGCGAGAAAAAGCGAGCCGCGGAGGTGTGGTACCACACGGTGCCGCGATGTCCCACACCGCGTGCAAGTTGTGGTACTCGGTGGTACCACGCTGTAGTTATGGTGTTCAAGCTAATTCACGCGCCACCATTCCACAGCCCTTGTCCCTTTGATAAGTTTAGTTCCTATTTGTACAGCAGTAATGAACTGCATTTAAGGGACTTTTCAATAGAAGGTAGGAAAATTTTTTCTAAACTTCCTCTCTTGGAATATTTTCAATTTTTAGCTAATTTTCTATGAAAAAAAAGAAAATCGAGGGGATGTTTAAAGAGAATATTCATATTAAACACATGTTTTATGCGTGTATGATGTCCGACACATTTATATGGTACATTTCATCAAAATAATTGTTTTAGATTCGGGCTCGATCCATTCGAAGATACCAGTACTTGAAGTATACCATGAATTCTCCTCCAATAATGAGCACTGAAAAAGTGATTTTGATAATCGATAAAAGTATAAAGTATAAATCAATGGACGATGATCAGCTTCTCACTGAGAGATGCCAGGCATTCTACTTCCCTTCAGAATTATAAGAACATTTTAATGCGATTTGGACTCAATGACGAACATGACACTGTTCTCATCGTGTACCACCAGGTATAGATCTCCCAGGGATGATAGCATCTCTTTTCCTGAGCAGGAGTTTACCGGCTCCATCGAATAACTCATCGGCGGCGCGGACGCGAGTGCGTTTGAGTCACTTTGACGTCACGGCGCGGCAAGGGAAAGAGCAAAGAGCAAGGTTTTGCGGAGTACTCAACACAATTCGCTTGTCGCACTCTATCATGCTCTATTTGCGTAGTGAGTAGTAACGAAGAATGGACCTAATGTAATCAACTCCGACTTCATTGCGCGCTCCTAAGGGTTTACACACCAAGGCGTTGACTTCCACCATATCCACAATTTCCTATTTCGAGCGTCACTTCGCTTCTGGACAGGTTGGACTGGTTGATTAGATATCAGCAATCCTGTTACTATTCAAGCGAAGTTGCTGCGACGCTCTCTGTCAAGTCTTCTCGTCGCGTTGCCGCAGCTGTGAACTCACCGGCACGCGCTGGCGTCCGCGCCGCCGGTGAGCTATTCCCTCCCACCGTCGGCAGTGTGTGACGGGCGAAGTGAGAAGGCTTTTCCAAGGAACTAAGATCTTTGTAAAGATCAGTCGAAACATTTCAGAAATATTTACGGAATTTGTACAAATTTCTGAATGTTTTGATTCGTCACTGTTTCACGCACAGCAGGTACTCGTTCGATGGATTTTTTGCAACTGAAAGATAGCTGAAGGTGAAGCAACTCTGAAACTGGGGGCAAGTCAAGGTAGAGCCTGCTTGTGAACCCTGGTACGGTAGGGGTAGAAAGGAAGGATAAGTTTGCGTCAAGTGGAATTTTTAGTCGTGGCATATCCTGATGCCGCAAGAGAAGCTATTGGTGAACAGGACCTCATTCTGAACGACTAGGCAGTATAGGAATTCCGACGTTCATAATGAAGGAAACCCCCAGTCTTGACCAAATTTCAAACAAGATTAATGAATTCGAAACAGCGAAAACCTACTGTTGAAGAGAACCACGAACGTGATAAGTACGTCTAAATCAGCAAATACTTTCGCCCAATTCGTGAATTCAACGCCAGCAGGAATAGGCTCGGGAGTGCCGCTGGACTGCGCATACCATCTGTGAACGAATCAGAATCAACTGCAAACTTCAGTTTCACTTCATTTCAACGTTTGTAAATTCAATATTTAGGAAAACCTCCGATAAGAAGTTGAAATTATGTTTCTTTCACTTCATCGAAAACAGAAAAAAAAGTAAACAGGACAACAAGATTACATGTCCATGTGAACTTGGGCATGCAGTTCTAACGTCAATGATAGCTTCATTTTCAGTTTGAATTTCGTTTTCGAAGACTGCATGATATTAAGCTCACTAGAAAGAAGACATCGTACCCTAACGCATTATGCACAGAAACAATGATGAAAATGGAAAGACTTAGAAAAAATTGGCATGACCCCAAGCTCATGAGATCAACAGAATTTGGCCAACCATGTATACAAATTCGTTTCCTTATGAGCTCTAATCGCTTTCATCTGTTAGGCTTACAAAGTCTGTTGACGGGACACTCTGAAATAACCCTGAATACCCAGCTTCTACTTGAATTTAATAGGCGAGAGAATTAGAGACGTTCATGGGAAATATAAGCAGGATCGAAACAAGTCGTGGTTCTGCTTTTATTAGAAGGTCACCACGCGTCGTCGCACACGTGCGGTCGCCGCGTGCTCCCAGCTGAACACAAGCGGCGTTGCCTGATTACTTTTATCTAAACACGTATATCTAAGCTTTGAGACCATGAATGACTCACACATCTGCTTCAATATATGTCACTGTAGCTACAATCAGCAACGAGGGAAAAGCTATCGAAAGCGTCACAAGATGGACGAAAGGTGGCCAAATCATATGGAGGGCTCTAACAGCAATCAGACCAGCGAACGACGATACCTGAGTTATCTTAGTATGTTCAACGCTTACAATCTTATTTACATTATTTTATCGGGTACCCCCCCAGGAGGCCCATCGCGCGGCAAGAAGGCAGAGTCGGCGGACGAGTTGCAGCGCGTGGTGTGCGATGTAGGACGTGCAGTGGGACACTCTATTTAACTTGACGCGAAATCCCTATAGTACGCGCGCGACTCGTCCGCTGACTTTGCCTTCTTGCCGCGCGACGGGCCTCCTGGGGGTACCTTTCATCCAATTCTTCATATACTACACTCCGTTGCAAAACTATACGACATATCCAAATTTGGGTCTTATTACGAGAATTATTAGGTACCGGATATCTTAGTGTCGTTTTTTCACCGCGAGTTTCGGACCACCAATATTTTAATTCAAAATCCAGTGAGTGAAACGGCATATCCATCGAATGACTCATTAGCCCTTTCCCATTTACCAGTATGAGTGAAAACCTCGTACGATTAAAGTTAGGAATTTTTTGAGACGAAAAAGAGAGGTAGGTCGAATTTGACATCATCTGACAAATCATCCCTCTACCTTGCTAAACAGTTGGGCCTGGACAAAATATGTATACATTTAGTTAGAGTAGGGTCTGCACTGTTTGGTGGAAAATTTTATTACTTACCAGCTCAACTGGACAATTTTTCCCGGAATCTTTTTTGCCACGTGGGGTCAAAAGCGCACCCTTTTTGAGCACACGTGAGTAGCAGATGAGCACATTTATTAGAATTTCTTGGTCAATCAACTTCGTTAGAGCGTCTGTGCACCATCGATCAGTAACTGCTAGGGTGTCCTACCATTCCAGCACAAGACTGGTGCAGCCCCGTTTTGACTGATTTAGCTAGGACCACCTTTTTGGCGACGGTTGCGGGCATCCCTTCAAAGACTTTACTGTCTTTTAAGAAAACTGTGAAAAACCGATGAGCATTTTAAATGGTAGTATTCCCTCCATCAAATGCAATGCTGGTTTGGTGGGCGGAGGTTACAGCTCTCAGCAAGAATTTTGATGCATTTGGTACACACATGCGAATTTGCACACTGGACCCAGGAATTTTCAGAAGAAAGTATAAAAATTGGGGGAAAGTTAAATTGTGAACCAACAATAGAAGACGGTAAGCAACATATTTCGCAATATTAATGAGCAAAAACTGCCTTCTGGGATATTGATTTTCCATAGTAATCGGCCCCAAAACTTCCTGAACTCAGAAAAGCGACACTAAGATATCCGGTACCTAATAATCACAAAATGGTTAATGCATTGCATTCGTTGCTGTGTGAAGAAACACACAGAGATCTCCAGCAGTTCAGTCAATTTCATAAATCTTGGTCAAAAAATGAAAAAAAGGCACCTAATCTCGTTGGCGCTTTTGCAGAGATGGATTGGAAATTTACAGATTGTTGTAGGGCCTAAAATTACACTTGTTAGACCACATAGTTTTCACTGGATGTAGACCTGCGCTAACAAGATGAGGCATCACGAAGTAAAAAGGTATAGGGAGGCATTCAAGCAAGCAATAGTCGGCTAACGACGAAAAACAGGCTGTAGGATGAGAAGATGCTGATAGGACATTAGCTTATCGTACACCGTAAACGGTGGTATTAGAAGCACATCATCAAGTTCGGCAAACTTTTTAATCTCGTACAGATTGAATTTCGTGCCTTATTACCTAGAGGCCAAACAGCTTATTTGGTGTGTGATATTACAGGTAGTTTTTCTGGTGAAAAATGTTCCTCCTTGCGAGCCTGATGGATGACACTAGTATAAAAATGATTTGGGCAGAAAATCCATCTTCTTATCGAGAAGGAGCCTGATACTAATACTGCCTATAGTCGGCGTAGATGTGGTTCCACGGATTCAAAATGAATAACCTCACCGCTACTAGTAGTTACTCAGTCATCGCGTGCTACGTATACGCCGCGAATATTGATCAATCGAATATTCTACAGCAGTATCATGTCGGTAGCGACTTGCTTGCTTTGAAGCCTACCATATAGATTTATTCGGATGGCCCACTTGTTAGCGAGGTCTAAATCCAGTGAAAACCCTATGGGGCATCCAAGCTCGTAGTCTTGCCTACAACAATCCTGCATTCATCTCTGCAAAAGGCAATCGAAGATTAGGCATGAACAGGAGCATATAAAAATGTAGAAAACAGTCAGAATCGACTCTCAGGATAGGCGGGCATGGCGAATCCGTGGCCTACATATCTACAATACAGTACTAATATGACTGTAGAGTGCTAGGGAAAAGTTTTAGTAAAGTGAAAAAAATTGTCAAAATTTCTGCTATGTCGTATAGTTTTGCAACGGCTATTTTTTCATTTTTTCTGACCCTAGATTCTGGAAGTTGACAGAACTGCTTGGAGATTCTCTGTTGTAGGTTTCTTCACACACCGAATCGAATGGCATTACCCATTTTCGTGCTAAGTTTCTCGTAACTTCAGAAACCCAAAATTTGGGGTATGTCGTATAGTTTTGCAATGGAGTGTAACTCATTCTCTACATATTTCTGCTTTTTGGTTTGAGCACCAAAGTTATAGTTATAGTCTGCAAAGTCAACCTGAATGTACTTATTACACAATGCTCAGTTCTGAGCAAAATTGAAGGCACGCTCCGCGATTAGGCGCGCTCGCCTCTTCCATCCGGGTGTAGTAGGCAGGCGGACATTTGTGTCGCACCCCTTGCCACTTGACAGTTGCGCGAACATAAGACAACAAGCCGTCTCCGTCCGACGCACTCACTTCGTCCACATCCCCACCTCGCTGTCGTTGCCACGTGGCGCTGCTTGAAAGAGCGCGGGCGCATTTGAGGCAGCGGTCCCACCGCGATCCTGTGTCAATGGCACTGGAGCAACTAGAGTCAGGCTCGCGAAACTCGTCCAACGCGCCTTTTCTCTATCCCAAGGTGGAATGTTGCTGAAATAGGGGAGGTTCTCTGTACGGGGCGTAATCGGTGATTTCGTTTGCTTTCCTTCTCTTTTATAGACCACCTCCCACCTATAGCTTCATAACTGAACGCTTTTAGACACCTATTTTATCCCGAATCTTGTCTTTAACTCCCCCAGGCAGGAATTGGTCCTGCACCTCTCGCTTCTCAGGCAAGCGTGCTACCTATTAGACCACTGGGATATCGCTTCTGCTTTCTGATGATGTATTCACAGTAGGTCAACATAGCGTATAGCGTGATAAGTGGTTAGCCGACATTGGCAACGAAGACGAGGTTGGGTGAAAAGGTGGTGTAATCGGTTGCACAAACGCCTGGAAAGAGAAGTGGGGTTCGACCCTCGCAAAGGGGTTTTGCCCGTAATCTAGGCTTCTTGTGAGAGCTTCCGCATGGCGGACTGCAACTTTTGACGTCGTTGGGACATCAACTTACTCATGAGTTGGAAACCTTCAAAAAAAGGAAAAAGCTGAGAACCGAACAGAGGAGATCCAGTGGCTGTAGCGTCGATTTCATGCCACCGTGCTTGCAGTGAACTGCACACATGCCGACTTCAGGTACAGAAAGGAGAGTGTTACTAGGAGCTCCTACACTGAACTAAATGCCACACGATGAGAGACCAACGGTGAAGGGCTTTCCATCTCTGACGGACTGCCAGAGGTCAGACCCCCCTTCTCACCATAAAAACTCCGTCAACAGATTTAGAGCAAAAATATGGAAAATTTTGGCATACTTCTTCCCATGATTTATGCAAAATTTTACAATTGAATTTCCATAATGGAAACACTCACGACGTTTATGAAAGGCATAAAGAAGTTTACACCATTACTACAGCTGACTTCTGTATACAGGGATGAGTGAACCATTCCAAGACAGAAGCAAACAATTCCAAATATCTGCAGTAAGATAGTATTTTGATGAGGTAATCAAAAAAAAGTAATATTTTATTATAAGCAGCTGGGTTAGGTAGTGACCATCATATGTCCTCGTTGAAAAAACATTTTATCATAGGTAACTGGGTTAGGGAGTGACTAGGATATGTTTCGTAACTTGTTGGAAAATTACACTTAAAGGTACACTCCACGGTATCAGAAGTGAGAAAATGTGAAAAAAAATTCGAATATGGTAATTAAGCGCTAATTCATATGCAATGAGCGAAAGCGATAGAAACGAAAGAGTAGACAAAAAACCTTGAGGACCTCGTTTTTTCTTTCAATCTGAGAGGCGAGGAAGTAGAAACAGACAGTGTGAGACCCGCAGCCAGGGCAAGAGCATAGGTAACTAGGACGAGAGAGCATAGCCGATGCTGGGACGCAGACTTCGCAACGGTGATGTAATATCTGAAGTATGCGCTGAGGCAACTGCTAAGCTCTAAAACACTTGGCATGCGTTGAAGTGGCCTTAACAAACGATCTAGTTAGTGAAAGTGCATGACCCAAGAAACTATTCGCGGAATGGGTTGTTTTGAATTTGAATATGTTGCTTTGTAGCAACGCTGATATCCTAGCCTGAGAATATTGTAGTACTGGAAAGAGAGCTGCTCACCCTTCATTAAAGAGCCTTCAGGTACTTCTATGAATGCTCTAATACGAGATGCAGTAAGAACTTACACATAATGAGACTGCTGCAGCTATATGTGTATAGACCAGTACAGAAAAAACTTTCCACTGTTTTTCAGGTACATTCAAAAGAGTACGTGCTTCGATACACTGAAACAGAACATGAGAGGTTTCGAACGCATTTCTCAACAAAAACATCAAAAAACTCACCGCAGCTACGCCTAGAGAAAACGAAGTGAACTTGCTATTGATTGCCTCTAAGAGATAATTTCTCGAAGCATAACCAGGCATGAACTTGTAAAGTTCTGGAAAGCGTATGTCATTTCATAGCAGAAACATCGATTTCTGAGCATTCATAGCGAATAAAATGATGATGCGTGGTGGTTATCAGGTCAGCTTGCTTCTCTTATCTTCTCTTTCATTGGGTTTCTTCAATGCCGTTCAAAGGCACACTCCACGTGTGTAGGATGTGAGTGATGGTTCATAAGCTGTGGATGCTATGTAACACTTTCCTGGGGATAAATGTGAAAAAAAGCCGAAAAACGCTATGAGCAAGCAACTGGCCTTCCACCTGCTTTTGAATCACAAACAGTCCGATCGCCTCACTGCTGTTCTTGTGGTCTCGACAACTGGACTGTATTACGGTAGGTGGCCCACCTTTGGATTGCGTGATGAGTTGTTTTGGTCTCGAACTTCAGTAGGGTTGCTAGGGCATTTGATCGGGTAGTCATAAATTGATTCGACTCTTTCAGGCTCTGAAGAAGGCGATCCTCGCCGAAACGTAAGCCCAATAAAAGTTATTTGCCAACCTCGTGAGGAGCTTCAAAGAAAATAACAACAAGCTATGAGCAAGACAATTCCTTCTGAATATTTGACAAGGTTACGGAGAAATAGCTCTGGGACCGGCATCATGGGGCAAAGGGACGAGCAAGACGCAAGCACCGTTTATGGACCATTCCAAAGCGGCAGGCACGGTCAACGTCTCTATGCTTCAACAAAGCAAGGATGGTAGGTTGAAGTGTATTTTGGATGGATGCATTTTCGCTTATTCGTACACATGGGTATCTTGCAACTTTAGAAGACCCACGCTTTGCACGCATACACTACTTAAAGGCACGGTCCGGATTTAGGCACGTTCACCTGTTCCATCCCCGATCGTAACAGACAGGCAGACAAGAGTTGATGTCGCGCTCCTTTCACTGTTCGAAAGTGCGCAACAAAGGCACTAGAATCTCGTCCAATCCGCAAATCCACCACCCTTGCTCGCAAGCCCCACGCCTGTAGGCTGTCGCGTGAAGGGAAGCGGCAGCGGCGCGGTGGCAGTTCAATGTCATTGTTAATGGAGCAACTGTGCCCAATCAGAGTCAACCCTGCGTTGCGCAGTTCTCAACGGCCACGTTGCGCAGTTTCGCCCGATTAGACACGTTCTCTCGCGCGAACATTCACACTCGCATGCTCGAGCCGTCTGTGTCTCCGCCCATACAGCGTGCGTTGAGGATCTCTCACGTGCCGTTGCGAACTGCGCAACGCAGGGTTGACTCTGGTCCATTCGTGAAACTCGCCCCACGCCCCATCTCTATCCCAAGGTGGAATGCGCGCCGAAACAGGTTCTCATTCAAGGCGTTGGGGTTCTCTCTTGCTTTCTTTTTCTTTCCAGACCATCCCCATCTGCAGCTTTTTACTGCACGCTCTTACACATCCATTTTATCCCGAGACTTGCCTTCAAAGCAGCAGTCTAAGCACGGTTTCAAAAATTCGATCCTAAGAAGTGGAACCATGCACTAGCCCTAGTTGAGTACATAGGAAATGCCACTGATTCAAAACTAACCAAACCACCCCAAAACCAAACCCCCCCAACATTTCGAAAGGCGGTTTCTGGAAGGGGTCTAACACGTCGAACGGGGCGGACCATAGGTATATCCACACGTTTCGGTACGTGTAGCCCACTTCTGTCGTGAAGAGTGCGTGATTGGCTGCGCAGACATTTGCGGTCGTTTCGGGACCACCGGGACTATTTGGCGATCCTTTCAAGCAATTGATGTGGTTATGCCGACTACGCTGGGTTTCTACGTTTTTTCCTTCTACCTTCTATACCTTCAAACATATAATCGATTTCATCATTGCGCCCAATTGCAATTGCTGGCAAAATGCTGGCTATTTGGCCCACCAATTGCAATTGGTGCGGCCATATGACTGCGGGCACAGTTCGAGACAAACTCGTGCCAAGGAAGCGTCTTCAATTCTCCATTGTAAGGCCAGCGTAAGTAGTACCTGTCTAAGTCCGTATGACTCGGCGGCTTTTGTGTACTTTTCTTTCAATTATTTGGTCTGCTTTTCTCCTACAATTTCATTATCGGTGGTTTTTGCCCGCGAATTCGTTCCTGGATTGTGGCTTTGCTGTAGTCTAGTGACGTAGTGGATACTATGCCAGACTCATGGCTAACAGATCAAAGGAATTTTTAGAAACGGGGTAAATTGCCACTGGCAAAATCTCTTTTGCATGGTGGAATGCAACCGATTTGATCTTGAAATTACGGTGATCATGATGTATCAAGACATCACCTCGCAAGTTTTCCGGCACACCTACTCGATCCTACACAGCGCTCCAGTTGATTTACGTACCAAATTCCACAACCGACCGTCCTACCGTCCCGCATGCGAGCAGAATTGCCACTAAACAGCGCTTCATCCAAGAGCATACGCAATTTGGGAAAAATAAACATAGCCCTTCAATTTTATGCGGGTGTAGTGAATTGCCCTCGCCTTACACGAGATATCCAATAGGATTCACAGATGTTTGTGCGTAAGTAGCCTTCAAAAAGGATTCCACTACAGCTCGAAAGTCGAAAGAAGGGAACTTCTCTAAAAGGAAGAGAGGTTACTCCTCAATGGTGGGGACCAATCCCGCGATTCGCAGCAGCCCAGGCCATCTGGTGTGTACCTTCCCGCGCCGCTTTTGGAGAGGCACGCCCACCGGCCAGCCAACCACTTGCCGCAGGTCTCCAGCCATATACCAGAAAAGGCGTTAACGTTGACGAGAGCAGCGCTAAGAGAGTCATTTCAATGCATAACTCAACGTGAAGGAAAGGGATCCACTTCTCTGGTTCTGAATCGTTTCTCATGGTTTTTTCTTCATCCCAGTACAAGTGATCACCTCTACATTATTCCTGATGAGCTGTCTTCTTATTGCAAACTCCGCTTGAACGCCAAAACCAATTTGTACTTATTAACCCTTGCGTACCGCGTGCTGCATATGGTGCAGCACGCTGATTTGCCTCCGTGTGGCCGCGTGCTGCACATGGTGCAGCACGGGTTTTTGAAGGGTATTTTCGACATTTTCTCGTGCTCTAATCTAATAGTAATGATAAACTGAATCCGGAGAATAACATACAGACGTGGGACTGCGCAATGAGAAGGAATTCCTGAATTACTGGTATTTGTTGTGAAAAACTCCAGTTGCACTCTCTCAATTTTTTCGCTAAATTGTAGTAAAAGTGAAGGAACGGCTAAGCGACAACTTCGAGCATATAAAACAATTAAAGCTACTACGTTTCAATCACTTTCAGCTCTTTTTCCACTTGTTATATTCTTCAAAACTCTTTTTTCAATTCTGTCGCATTTTCGGTTACCCTACTCCCTACATCATGCAATAATAACTAATTCCACTGTACAAAAATAAACATGAAATACTGCAAAATGTGTAAGATATATGCGCAGTGCTTATATAATAGGTGTTTGTAATTTAAAAGAAAGTTTTATTAGGATCGCGCAGCA
>MU868337.1:58733-75998 GCA_036418205.1 Ostertagia ostertagi | reverse complement strand
TTGAAATCCAAAATACCTTCGACTATGGTAGCTCAGTTCAGCCTAGTAGGTCATTGCATTGGAGAACCTGTTCGTATAAATGAAAACTAACCGGAAGTATTGCAATGCTATCAAGGGATGTAGAGAAGCCAGTATAGAGGCCATGAGTGATTTCGGCTGTCGTTACAAATGGCGACAACGCCCTGAAAAAGCAAATCATATGACAAGCAAAACGTAACTAAGTTCACCTACCGCAGACACACTGTCTGATGAAGTGTCCCTCGAGAAATCCGTTCCTGAAGCCATATTCGTTTATACGAACAGGCAGTAGTAGTAATCGTCGTGCGTGAGCCCACGTCTGGACCGCTGACGTTTGCGTGCTAATATTCGAAATCCAACATTCGCCTTCCCATGACCCCTGCTTTCCATCGTTATATTTCGGATGTGAGTCGGTAACTGAAACGCACCTCGGCAAGTGGAGAAAATATTAAGATTCAGTGGAAAAAACAGGAAAAAAACGCTTAAATACAATAAATGTGTGGAAGGCGGTTGAGGCTTGAAAAAACGAAAAAGCCAGAACAACTACGGCACATTTCTCGTTAGTGTGCCCCAGCTCCTTGTAATGGTAACACAAGAGCCCATTAATGGGACGGGGTTGTGGTCCATTTGATTCCGCCTAATTGACCGGCTCGGAACGCGCTGTAAGAGAAGGGTCCCGATAAATTGGTGTGTTATTGAGTCCGAAAATTAGAGAAATGCGGAGCGGGAACGCTGCTGAGAAAGGCGAGCTTCATAGAGAACATTGAAATTTTTCTCGTGAGGTTGACCGTGGTACGGAAGAGATACCGCTGTGAGGAAAAGGAAAACGCGAAAGAGCATCTCGGACGCGATAGGGGGCGGTCGCCATGTGCTCGGATTGCAACAATGGCAGCGGTCGCAGCAGTTAGGCAAAGGCATTAATTCCTTGTCGCGCACTTTCACATCGTCGCATAACACCACGCGCTTGATTAGGAGTCCTGCTCCCTCCTCAAAGAGAGAACTTCTCTAAGGATCTCATCGTGACAGGTGTCTTTAATGACCAGCCAAGTTCGGGTTGTTGACATGGTTTTCAGGAAGTGAACCGCGCGACCATCCACCAAACGCGCCCGCATTGAGCGCTTAATACTTGATCAATGCCCTGCTGTGAATGCATCACACAAGAAATCACAAGAAATCAGTCATTTAGGCAGGTTAGGAGGAGCAAAATAGGAAGTGAAAAAAAAACTCACGTGGATTTCAGCAGCTGATCCTGTAATGTTCACTTTATAGGTGTCACATGTCGGGCAGCTCATGGTGATGCTGAGATCGTTCGACTTGTTTACGTCAATCTTGCGGTAGCGGTACTCAAAAAGCGCTCGTGAGGCAAAATACGTGTCCTGAAATGTGAGAACGTGATGGCTACGCCTCTTTTAGCAACAGCGGCTATGGTATGAAGCGTTCCTATTTGGGTGACCTGTGCTTCGAGCACTCACTAACATGGGTTCCCGGAGAATAATGAAATCTGTTCACAGCAACCTGACTAATCTGGCAGGAAAATACCACAATTTAAACTGCATTCGAAAATTGAGGCATCAGGGGGGAACAGTGCCACGTTCGGAGTAGAAGTAGATCCGCAACCACCTTGGGGGTACATAGTTAGGTCACGACGCGGCGACGCAATTGTTGTGAGACGCCCCCCGCGCGATAGACTTGCGCTGCCATGGATCAGAGCGACACCCCTTTTCGGAACTTCCTGCGCTCTTCCTTTGAGCACCATTTCAGTGCTTTCACACTGAGCGATCTTCCCAAATCAGATGTCGCTAATTTCCCCAGCGCGCGACACGCGACAGGGGTGCGCATCGCCGCACCGTGACCTAACAATGTACGCCCTTGCATTTTACTAACACTACAAATAGTTTGTTACCGAAGCGAAACGAATGGAGAAGCTCACTCACAATCGCATTCTCGAAAGTCCCGTCTTGTAGCTGTTGCTCATATAGCCAAATCGCTAATGGATCCCAGTCCACATTTTGACGCTCAGCTCCTGGTGAAACGAACGCAAGAATACCCAAAGCGTTCACCAGAACATCTCCACTCTAAACTCTACAACTTGAGAAACGACATTCAACTCTCAGTAAAACCACTTCATCAAATAGAAAACTCAGCACCAAGCAATGACAGTCCGAGAAAATTGCTCGCTTACCAACTTATGACAAGAATTTTACCTTCAGTTTCCGTGCTCCACTGGCCTCATCAAAACTGCTTGTTTTAGACTTCAACAGTGGGTAATGGCCAGCGCTCCAGAAGGGTAACAGTTTCCCTAAAGCCAATGTTTCGAAAAAAATCTCTGCACAATAGAGCGAGATCAAAACAACAGCTGCCTTAGAAATTAACTAATGTCAACGTTCCAGGATATTTGTGCCTGATACATGAAAGGAAACATAACGGAACCAACTGGAGTCCCATACGGAATGCTCTTTCCACGCTAACCTTTGAAGCGCTTCAGCGAAGAGTTTCATGGCTAAGAATAGCTCATGAGTACAATTAGCAAGGTCATAAGAGATGTTGGAATATCACTGAAACACATTGTTGGCCTTGAGCCGATGAGGAGGCCAGGCATCGAATCAAAGGTGTTAGCTGGCACCCCGTGCACCGGTCATGTTCCTTCAGATAGAAGTGAGCCATTTTTTTCGGTTTCCGTGCCATTCTGGGACAATTTTCTCGGCGCACCCTATAGGTAGGCATTTTCAAGGACCGACGACCACAGCAAATATTCGACTGTCGTTACTGTGAATTTCGAAGTATCACAATTTTTACCATTTGACATAGTGGCCAGCTTTATTCGCATGATTTCACTGGTGGCGTTCGTTCCCATGTAAGCAAGGGCGGCTAAACAACGTATATCCCATTTCCAACCTTCGTCGAGAGAGTAAAACGATGATACAAGATTGAGCCACGCTTCATCATTTCTCTGAAAATATCTCACGATTACGGTCTACATATATGGCTTTTTACAATTTTTTTTTCAAATTTTTTTGACCCTTTACTTCAAATGCACATACTATCTTGTATGTGTTAGGAGCAGTTCTGCTATTAGCGTATCGAGGAAGAAATTATCGCATACACTTCATTTCAACGGGCCGGTTGACGTGCTGACATTCCCTTGCGATTCAACTTTTACCCGAATGCGCGTCAGACTTACGCGACAAGCCGGAGGGGGGGGGGGTTCTCCCTTAGACTCAGACACGAATACAGCACATAAAGGCGGATTCCACGACAAGGCCAAAGGTCGAAGAAGAGGAAACTCACCCATTGGAGAGATAGGCGGATCTCCCAAAGGTGTGGACCGACACACCATTCGCATCCAAGGATATGCCCCACCCCCCAGCGATCTAAATGACATTCCCACAGCCCAATCGGTGCGCTATTGGCCCGTCATGCTCTACATCCTCTCCTCGTGTCGTGTCGTGTCGTGTCCGAGTCTCAGAGAGCGTTAGATATGATGAGGGCAGTACACATGAGAGTCGCATCAATGCGCTGAAGGGGTTCCATTTCCCCGGTTCCAGGCCATTTTTCTCAGTTCTTTCTTCTTTCTTGCATCATTGACCAGCTCTAATTTAATTTCCAGTAGGCCGCCTTTACATCGTAAAACCCGCCAGGACACTATTGAGGCAACGTAGCTCACAAGAGAGCAGTAGCCTGACGCGATTCAAATGGCGCGGCCTAGTTGCCGTGGATTTATCATGTTTCAGCGAGCAAATGTGGCGATCACTGTAGTACCATTAGGGAGCACCAGAGCAACATTGAACGCAAAACATCCTACTTACTATATAAAGCGCTTCGTCTGTCGTCTGTCGTCTGTCTGTATGTCTGTCACGAAATTCCCTAGCTCCTCGGGATCCGCCTGGAGGGACCGGGTCAAGTGTGGGATGGGTGGGCAAGGTCTCACGAAGTACAAAACACACATCAGCTAAGCGGAGCCCCGCCCACAGTGGGCGTGGCGTGCGTCGAAATGAACTGTACTGACGACCAAGATTTTCAATTCAGTGACAAAACAGACCTCGAAACTGGGCCAAAAAGTGGGTAAAGGTGTGCATTGGTAAGTCACATCGAATTAGGGAGACCCACCCCCGGTGGGCGGGGCGTTCTCCAAAAAAGCAGTGCTTTATGAAAAATTTCATAACTCGGTTGGGAGAAAGCCTACAGAGCAGAAAACAAATTGGTGTAGGGGAGCAATGTCTAAGGTGTTTCCAGCATACATGACGTGGGCGGAGGCCCGCCCACAATGGGCGGGGCGCGCTCTGAAGTGTACAGCATTTTCTACAAGTCCTCATAATTCGGGCCGGGGAAGTCTTAAGAGCCGGAAAAAGGTGGATAGAGGTGGTGGAGGAGTGGAGGCCAGCTGTCATCGGTGGGCGGGGCTTGACCAAAGTGGGCGGAGTTTGCGACGAAAATTCATAACTCGGCTCCAAGAAGTCCCGGAGGCCGGGAAAAAGGGAGTAGAGGTCGGCGAAGGAAAGGATGCTATTAGTGGGCGGAGCACGCACCAAGTGGGCGGAGTTTGCCAAAAGTGTCGCAATTCGGTTCCAAGAAGTCCTAGAGATAGGGGAAAACGGGGTTAGAGGTTGGCGAGGGAAAAGAGGTCAACTGCTATTAGTGGGCGGAGCACGCACCTAAGTGGGCGGAGTTTGCCAAAAGTGTCGTAATTTGGTTCCAAGAGGTCCCAGAGACCGGTGAAAAAGGGGGTAGAGGTCGGCGAAAGGAAGGGGGCCAAATGCTATTGGTGGGCGGGGCACGCACCGAAGTAGGCGGAGTTTGCCACGAGATTTATTGTCCGGAAGCAGTCCGGAGACCGGGAAAAGAGGATAATGGTTGACGAAGAAAAAGGTTGAAAGCCGTCGATGATGGAGCGGATAGAATTTAGCTGAGAATTCAGATATTCGTGGTGTATCAAGCCAAATTTGAAAATTTTCGTCGCACCATCAAAATTCGCCGCAGATCTGTGTTGCGCGCGCAATGCGTGCGGCGCCAACTGGTTAATTATAAAGGATTCCATCGTGATATCCACCCCGTATTTCCTTCCACCTGTAAAAACTGGGATTACTATTGCTGGCACGGACTGTACTACCTCATGCTCCCTCTCTTAGATGAATAGACCCTGCTTTCTTCCGACTAGTGAACTAATACAACTACTGTGTTACATAAAAATCACCTATGTTTATCAGTCCAATAAACACGTTGAACACTAGTTGTTATTGAAAAGAATGACGGGAAATATCAAGCAGTAATCTTTTTGACTCACCACACACTCATATGCAGCACAATCACGTGATACTTGCAGTAATAATGCCTTCAGGAACCATTCCTTGTCCATGGGGTGACCCTGATGTTTCAAATCATGGCTAGAAAGAGTAGTTAGTCCCAAATTCTTTGAATTTTTTCTTGTAAGAGAGTCGCGATCAAGACGGAAACCATTGCACTACATTCAAATAATACGAAGGTCACAGGAAACTCCATTTTCTAGTAAAAACGCAATAATTGCTAAGAAACCAACTCACAAAATCAATGAGCCCGTCCAGATCAAAGCCGGCTGCTTGCCAGTTTTTCAAGAGAGATTGAATGAGGAATGTTATTCCTCCACAGACAGTGCGTGCACTTACTGATGCTTCACAGAGCAGCGATGTCGCAACGGCAGTTAACCTGAAGCGACGACAACATTTTGTCTTATTGTTAGCATTACAATTATTAATATCGTTTTAACGGTTTGAAAGCTCCAGCGTCACGAATCGGGTACAGGGCTAACTGCATTATACAACCCCGTAGGCCGATGTCATAGTTTGCGAATCGAGCGATTCGCTAGATCCGAGCGTTGCGCCAGCGAATCGAACGTTGCACCAGCGAGTCGAACGATGTACCAGCGACTCAATAGTGGCGGGACCCAACGTTCAAAGGAAGCCCGCCACTTTCAAACAGTGTCCACTGTCAAGTCCCGCCACTTTCAAAAAGGGTCCACTGTCACGTGACACTGTTTGAAAGTGGCGGGCTTCCTTTGAACGTTGGGTCCCGCCACTATTGAGTCGCTGGTACATCGTTCGACTCGCTGGTACATAGTTCGACTCGCTGGTGCAACGTTCGATTCGCTGGTGCAACGCTCGGATCGCTGGCGATTCGCTAGCGAATCGCTCGATTCGCAAACTATGACGTCGGCCGCTTCCCGCTTAGACTTTGAAGCCAGTCACCATAATGGCTGGAGGTCGTTGCGGGTTTCATGACGTCATTGAAAGTTATTGATGAAAAGGTATCAGTGTCTTCAAGGTAAAGGACGACACTCAAATGATCAGTCGAGGTCAAAATGAATGTCCAAATAGTAAGGATTCTCGAGGAAAGTTTGCGTTGGAGTTAACATCCGCTGTGAAGTCAAGAGTTGATGGCCTCTAAATATCAGATAAAAAATTACTGCAACTATCGGAAGGCACCGCAACGGATGGTAACGACGCTCGTCCCTTGTGAGTGGAGACTACAGCAAGAAAGAGACACTGCGCGCTGAGGAGAGAGATTAGACGAGAGGGCATGGCAGCTACCTAGACGCAGACATCCGCCTCCTAGACCGTTGCGTCGCGAATGACGGCTACAAGGTGTAAAGGCAGCACCGCCCCTGCTGAGTCCTTCTAATCCGCAGAAACGGCATATCTACAATTTTTGCGCTTGCAGTTTGGTCTACGCTATAACGGAAGGCATAGATCTACAAATCGCACAGTGTGAGTTCACATTAAGGAGGGGAGAATAAATCATGTGTTTCCTACAACAAACAGGATTCAACACATACAATTTACACTCACGCAATTGACCGCTCTTCAGGCTTGCGTGGACTTGAGTATTCAGCGTACCCACAGGCTGATTGATTCTCGCAGTCGGAAAAACGCAGCATATCGGATATCACTGAAAAGAACATTTTATTATCTAAAAAAATATAATTTCGGTCAGAAGATTCTTACATGATCCGATTCTATTTTCTAAGGTTTCAATAGTATGTCCGTCGACATGTAGCAGCATTTTCATTCTCTTGAACTGATATAATTCAACAGAAAGTGATTTGATAATATCGGACAGGAAGGAATGCCCGTACTCAGCGTTCCGTCGAACTCGTCGGCCCGTGACATCAGCCGGCTGGACAGGTAGAAATTCTGAAGGAAGAGTTGTTATTTCACTGACAGAACTATTCAGTCACTTCATCAAAAATTTTATCACCTTCAAGTTTGAGTTGTAAAAAGGATGCTGAGGATAGACTATACACTTCATATGGACTAGCCAGTGCTTGTGCTTTCTTGGCAGGACTGTTGACAAATACATAACTTTCATCCCAACTCAAATCTTAGTAGTACATATATTTCCCATCACTGTTAAGCGTCTCCATTCCGCAGAAGCTTCTCTACCACAGGCTCTTCGTCTGTTCATTTCAAGATCTCTCATCTGAACCTCTAAACTGGGGGACCGGGGCAGGGTCAAGCGTCACGTTGGACAAATTTCAAAAATTTTACGCCCACCCCCCCCTTCTGGAGGCCTTCGATACGACCCCCCCCCCACCAACACCATTTGTTTGTGTCTATGTGTGTATACGGATATATAAACGTGTATCCTACTCGAGAATAGCGATATAAGGATTAAATACAAAACACCATAAAACAGAACTTGGATATAAGTAGAACTTTCCCGCCGGGGAACCGAATTGAGCACGGGAGCGTTGCGTTCGCATTGGCGCGCACAATCTTCCCCTCGACCCAGCGCGGATAGACCGAGGCGGACTACTAATTTTCAAAAAGTGTAATTCTGTTCAGCGTCAATATTTTTCAAAACGCAAAGTGGATTTGTAATCTACGAGGACTAGTCACCGAAATAGCCACACTTTTTCGTTTCTTCAACCTTGGGTCAGTTATGGGGTTGAAAATTAAGAATTCGCAAAAATGCGCACTTCTTCATTTGAAAGGTTGCAATTTTATTCAAATAAGAAAGTGTAAGCAGTGGTAAAGAATTTTCGAAACTTCAGATTGCCCTTTCTTTTGTTTTTACTAAGATAGCCCTCACAACTTTTGCAAAGTCCCATTTCTCCAAAAAATCGCCGCGTTGGACCGCTTCTTGCGCACAACCAGGTTTTTTGCCTTTCAATGACTGTAACATTCTTTAGACTCAACCTTTGCAATTCTTTTCCTTTTGGAACAGACTAAAAGGTTAGAGCTTTCTAACGAATACTTGAACTCTTCAAAGTTGATGGAGTCAAAAAATCGCCCCGTTGGACCGTTGTGGGAAAATCGCGGACCGATTTTTCGCGGAGCGCTGATTTTTTTGGCTTCAAACTGTTAGACCTTCTTCAGGATGAGATTTTTGCATCTTTTATAGCCCTGGAAGAAATTAGAAGGTTAGTGCTTTCCAATGATTATTTCATTTCGTTCCCAAAATGATCGTTCAAACCACGACGTGCTGAACAAATTTGTTTTCAATGAATTTTTCGGAGCATAGCTCTCTACTATCCAATAAAGAAAGACACGAAGCTTTTCACACCCCAATACAGTTACAGCTCTCTAACACTATTTAGAGGATAATAGATAAATGGGGGCGATGGCGTAGTGGCACGCTTACCACGCGAGCGGCTCCGGAATCAAATCCTAATTCGATGAGAGCCGAACCACCAAAAACCCTTATCCATCCCTCACGAGGATAATGCGAACTAGACTCTGTCCAATAGCGAGGCACAACCCCTTGAATTGCTAATCCAGGATATCGGCTGGCCTCCCCGCAAGTCATTGTATAGGCCACATCGCATTCAAATGCCACTACGAATGTATTAGGTTGTCTCATAAACAGTGTCGCTTTTTTTCATCCAAAAAATTTTCATCTAAACCTCCATGCTTTTACATCGTGTTGTGTACCATTCGAAAGAGAATTGTCTGCTCTACAAAATGCTATGTCCCACTTCCACATTTCTTCCAGGGTTTTCAAATTTTGGGCCTGTGAAATGGGAGGTCCGGCCGACAAAAAATGGCCAAACCGACAACTATCTCTAACATTATCTTTCCTTGGGAGAAATCAATCTATGATGTACCTTCTACTTATGCATGACCTCTTCTAATCATTACACTACTAGGTTTTCCTACAAATCGCGTCGTTCAATTTCCAGAGCTGGTTTTTCAACCAGAACTCGACGATCGAGCACCATTACCTGTGATCTAGGTCGAAATTTTTTTATGGCCGAGACATTGAAGAACTGGTTGAATTTGAAGAACAAGTCATGACTAAGTTAGGAATGTACGACTGGTTGATTTTCTCATTTTCTAAGGGATAATTTTTTTCAAAGAAATGTGGTCACTTTCGCGGTAAAGCACCTTATACCGAAACATCTAAAATTCGAACTAATTCCCAACAAACAGAGAAACAAAACAAATGAGCGAGTAGAGCAGAAGAAGTGCTCGTAAAAGGAACACCACTCGATATGAAACAATGACGTTTACGAGGAACAATTTTAATTTGAAAATTGCTATGGCTTATCCGTCAGCCAATTCGAAAAGAAAAACGGCAAAGCTTTTTCGGCAACCTAAGAGTGGAATGTTTAGAAGAGGTCATGGGTAAGTATAGGGTATATCACTGGTTGATTTCTCCCCAGGGAAAATAAAGTTACAGCCAGTTGTCGGTTTGGTCAATTTTTGCCGGCGAGACCTCCCATTTTGCTGGCCTGAAATTCGAAAACTCTGAAATAGCGGTGGAAGCGGAACACAGCATTTTGTAGAGCAGACAATTCTCTTTCGAATGATATATAAAACGATGTAAAAGTTTCATGATTTAGATGAAAATTTTTTGGTTGAAAAAAAACGACATCACTTATGAGACAACCTAATACAAATGGAAGTAGAAGGGCGTGCCGCATCCCAAAAGGGGATTGATCAACGGCATAGTGCGCTTAACCCTTTATCCTTTAATAATAAAATGATATCGCCCGAGCTTTGTGCTTCACGATGGATACCGAAACCTTTTCAGGAAGTTGCAGACAGTTAAATATTTTTTCCAAAGTTTTTTGTAAGCCCTTAGTAGTCAATCTACCCTAGTGGTCACGTTTTTACTAACTTAGGTCCAGTTTGAAAACATTGGATCTCCTCGAGAGCATATTTGTGTGCGTGAACAGTCAAATATGGACACTTCCGCAGTAGACTCTTCTGCTTTGAGGTGCGCCATGCACTCGTTATGGTTAATAGTTGGAGAAGCCCTTGAATGTTCCTCTCATCTACGTATTGAAACGTTGACCTTTGTTACTACGACCCTATCCCCCCTCCCGTCGGCCAAATACGACTCCTCGTTGGCATTGTACAACGGACGGTTAACCACGGGAGGGCGAAGATTCATGGTGCAGCACCATGGAAGACCCTTTTTAGTAGCACCGAGTATGGTGCGACATTCTTTATTAGATTTTATGAAAGGGACGACATCGAGGGCGCTCTTTCGAGTTCGGAGGTCTTTCCTTCGCTTCCTAGTGGCTAGATCGTGTCAAATGGATTCGACAGCATATTTTCAGGAGTAGGACTGGATCAGGGTGAATCAATTTTGGAAAGATTCAAGGAGCCTTCGAAAGGTTTGCCACATTTCTAGAAAATTGGGTATTAGCGAAATTTACTATCATTTCAGAGCTTTCAACGTTGCCATTCTCGTTCATATCTAGGAGAAGCCGAGAGCATTTTCAGTTATGTTGCATGAAAGGAGACGGGGTGGAAATTGGTGAGTCGTGAGACATTATCTGTCCATAGACCCTGACCTTTGAAGGGGGAGGTTTTTTCCGTCAAGTATCCTTGGGTTAGCATGACCATGAGCTGGCCCGTCCCCCCATCCTCGCAATACATAGTTCTCCAAGTCAGAGTTAGTGCTTCATTTTCTCTTCATCTGAAGATTTCAAAAACAAGAACCAACGCAAATATCAGTTACTGCGCAACAGCGTAGAAATAGTATAATTATTCTCCTGAAACTTACTTGATATATCTATCGAGAAGCTGTGAACAGCGTCAGTGTCGGGCACATCAACGTGCACGTTGGTGATCATTAGGTTCACATCCGTTGGTGAGCGATGTTCACTAACACCTGGAAGAAATGCTTACCGATTTTTCAATTCGTGCGAGATTTCCGATTTTTGCAGAACATAGGCCGCTGTCAGACTTTGCGGTTCGAACGTGCGCCAACGGTTCGAGAGGGCGAGAAGATGAAGCTCTCTCACACGCAAAGTCGACTTCTCGCCTACTTCGCCACACTTTGTAAATTCGCAATGGCACGCTCAAAGCCGTTGCCACCATCTGCCCATAACCCTGTGGGAGGGATATTCACTGATTTAGCAGCAGTTCTGAACAGCGGCTACCTAGTAAACTGGAAGAATAAGTCAGTACTGAGACATACGCGGTTGCTGACGATCGATTGATATTGGGTTGTCTCATAATTCCTGTCGCATTTCTATTCAATTTCAAATTCCTTCCGTCTAAGACCGTTTCATTGCGAAATACGTTAGTATGTTGAAGTATGCTTCAAGTGCCTTAACAGCGTGGTTTCGGAAGCGCAAGCCCTTAACGGGTTAATCAACTAGTAATAAAAATAGGTCAGTGACTGCAATCAATGATTATGCTTTACGATCCTCAAATGAACTCTGTAGCAAGGAGGACAACAGAGAAGATCAGCGCTGTGTTTGACTCAGTCTCTGCTACTGATAGGGTACTGAGCTAGTGGACCAATCGCAACGGCAAAGACGAAACGAGCTATGAACTTCAACCTCATACTGGGCCTGCGGTCATTTTTGATGAGCGCCCCTTGCACCCTAAATTGGGAGTGCCTCCGCACGTTGCTACCAGGGTATTGTAGCAGATACCTGAGCGCAGCCGATGCACCAGCACACGCCATCAGTATGGCAAGGACTGCTGCAGAGTGAAGTTTTGATGGAAACCTTATGGTCCGGCCGACCATGAGCGGGAAGCACGCCTGATCACCTGGGGAAAACCCATTCTTGGATGGCAAAAGCAGAGTCTTCCCTAATCGGTCACCGGTGGAAATGAGTCATGAGTCCACTGCGACAACAACATGCGGCACGTCTTATGGCTGCCTCGCAGCCAGGAAGCACCAGCTCAACCAAAGCCCGAACTCCGTTTTCTGAGAATATCGATCTCGTTTTATTGGATTCGCTAGGTGGCCTGGTTTGGGAACCACTTCAATGTATGAAGACAAGCATTGCTAAAGTCAGCGCGGAATAGCCCTCTAGGCTGGCTTCGGGGTTGCGAGGGAATCGTCAGAAACGTCTCAGATTCCTTTCTCCGAATGTACGCCAGACCTCACATTGCAATGCCAACTCACCACGTTCTGAGGGAGATAGCCAGGGCCACGATACCTCATCCACCATATAGCATTGGCATCGCTCTATCGGACTATCGCCTCCCCTGCGCTTTGAATAAGCATCTGCCAGAGAAGAAAGTTAAAGATTGCGGTCACCCCAAAAACGACTTCTCCAAATTCTTCAACCCCCAGTTTCCTTCATTCTGGGCTGGAAGCTTCCAAACGCCCACTAGTAAATGCACGCATATCAGTGACCATGATGGTGGTTATGCTATTAGTCAGTTGTTTCCCAGAAGAGATAAAACTTGAATAAACAAAAGTGTCGAAATTGCGACAGGAATTATGAGACAACCCAATATATCTCAACTTCTTCAACTCACTGAACGTATCCCGTAGCATATTAGAACCTTGCACAGAATTTTTCAGTGGATCCGAAAATAAGGGCTTGTCAGCGTCCAAGACTATTCTCTTGTAAAGTTCCTCCGTTTCGACACGTTCCTTAAAAACTTCTAGTCAGATATGGCACACTGTGTCCGGATAATATAATACAGCGCGCAACACATAGATTTGGTCTCCAACTGGCTATGGTGCTGTAACTACAGGCCCAACAACATCGACTTGGCATTAAACAATTACTAGAATCGAAAAAAGGCCGGAATATTGATTTTTTGAGGTTGCCATCACGCGCACTACTGATTTTGGGAGGAAGCAGTAATACGTGTTGGAAGGCATAGAAAAAACAGTATTACGTGAGCTTTTTGGTGCTACACGGTTATGTACTGTCACGTTTGTGCCGTTAGGTCCGTATTTACCATTCATCTGAGAATGAAGAACGACGTGTATCATGCAACTGAAAATACTTACCGCAATGTTAACTTCGAGACGAACAGTGTCTTCTACTTCTCCAACTTCACAATGATGCTTCCCAGGAAATGAAGCTTCCCTAATTCGTTCAATTTAAACAGAAATTGGTAAGAATGTAATTCAAAGTATGCGTATAAGTTTACACAACCCAAAGCAATTCATGATCTTGAGTGACCAAAAAAGGATATGGTGAGGATCACATTTGGAGAGTATCCGAAATCTTTGAGCGAATGACAATTCTGAAATCGGAGACTCACTGTCTGAGGACAAACGTCACCGATGTGAATCCTGTTGACAGAAACTTCAGAGTGAAGATCTTGGTGTCTGTCGGTCGAGAAGGCGAGAGTGCAACTCGAGAATAGCTGGGCTGACCAAGTTGGCCGAATGATCCAAGATCCGCGCACACCTTCCTCGATGTTTCAGAGAAACACACCGAGTACTGCAAACAAATACCTATCAATCGCTGATCCATTCAAATCTATATACAGAGCCAGATTTTTGCAAAACAAAGCTCGTTTCCCAAGAGAGATATATCTTCACTACTTTTTGTGAAAAACGTCGAACACCAAAAAACTATTTAAACGCACCCTCGTAATGGAAGAACGAGGATAACCCTATCCGAATAGAAAGTTTGGCGCTTTTGCAAGATATAAGACACCCCTTAGGACTTAGATAAATTATGCTCTTTCAACGCTTTTTCCTCCCTTCCTTACTGAAGAGCACGGAGGGAGGGTATTTTTCCAGTTTGGCTTCCGTCTAAGGGCACGTGCGAAACGGAAGTCGAACTAATTCTTTGATTATTCCCCCTAAAAATTTCTAATTTCTATGTTTTTACTCAAAACTAACTATTCTAAAAGCTTAGCAGGAGGCAGGAATCACGGGGGAACGAAAATTGCTCACGCACCCCGGCTTTTCTCCTCTCGCGATTGAGGCTTTGCCCTGTTTTCGAACAAAAAAGAGATGCAATGTTCTACGCGGTTCTGAATGCATCGCCTTCACAATGCTATCTAATCTTGCGATAGCGTCGAAAGTTTTGATTGCTAAACTAATCGTTGGTGAAGGAAAAACAAACAAAGCGCTGAAAAATCCCTCAGTAGGACCCTCCTGTACCAGCCCTGGACGAGGTTATTATGGTAGACGTGCACGTTGCAACGAGTTTTGCGCACCGCTAGCTCCATGCTAACTACGAGCGAGCAGCGCTGGCGCTGCCTAAAGTGTGGTCGCGTTTTTGCGGGAGGAGAGAACTTCTAACGCCACTTTCGAGCTTCAGAAGCAGTATGACATCAACGCTTTCCCGCCAGTCTAGCGTGATCTGAACCAGATCAGTGAGCGTGCTTTACTCCAGACCGTGCCACAAGAAGATGTAGAGGAGCAGATCAGGATCATAATCCCTGGCCACATTCGGGTTTGTATTAAAGTACCGTGCATCGGAACCCGAAATTCTTTCTGTTTGATTTTTTGCGAGTTTTTCATTTGAACTGTTCTTCCCTTAACTGTGTTGCAAAAACATTACTCTCAATCGAAGTAAGTAGGAGGACCCATATTAGCCACCTTCTTAACCCCTTAACCTCACAGTATGTTCGAACCATTTTGCTAAAAAAAAACTCCCGCACTTTGTTCAGCTGGACCGTAGGAAGCACCGCACTCGTAAGATTTTGTTGCCACGAATGTAGTGGATAGTGGCTTACTTGACTAAGCAAAAAGATATTATCAACAATGAAATTACCTTGTGTTCTTTGGAAGGTCTCAGTGCCGTGACAGATACCTTAGCAGCAATCGTTTCATTTATGTAAGCATGTTTTGGCAAGTCAATCTGCAAACAAAAGTATACTTTTACATTCAATACTTTTCCAAGGGAAGTGATCATAGCATCCAGTTCGCGGCGGCATGGATTGCTGCTGGAGGCACGAAAGGGCTTGAGATTCGATGGAAATAGTAACCACGTACAAACCCCACGGAAATCTTTCTCAGAAGTGTAATCCGTTGCAACATGATTCCCATTGCATATAAACAGACCTTCCTCCCAGCCAAGCACAACCTTGATCGTGGCCGATTTTACATGTACGATCCGTCGAGAGCAGGGACAGTGTAGTAAGATGAACTGCTTCCTAACTCACGGGAATCAAGTGATGGTCCGGACTTGGCTGTGAGGAAAAAAAAGAACTTGTAGTTTGTAACTCGGCAGGCTCAGGCAAGTATTTGTAATGGCCGAATCGCGCCCAAAATGTTACCGCGATTCTGAATATAATCAGAATGCGCGGCGCACTACAAAAAAGATTGGGAAAACCAAATTATCATATCCCTATCAAAGATTTTCGACCTCCAGCCAGTCTTGTTCCGCTAATTTCACCGTACTCCTACAGACACACTTCCACACTTTAAAAACAATAGAATGCAGCACGCTCATCATCAAATTCCGAATATCAGCACGATAGAAATGTGCCAGAGATTACCAAAGAAATAAATGAATTTGAGAACAAACGAAGAGCGGTAAAGTAATAAAAAAACACACAAAATTTGCGCTGTTCGACTATCATTCGAATTAACAAATCTGAAGTTGGATCCTTCAAATGATGCTCATTTCTGACTGTGAGTGATCTACGGGGAGGGGGCAAAAAAAAGAGTCACTCTCCCCAAATCGCATAAGATGCCATTGTTAATGAATGTTTCACGGCAGATATTCCTTAGGTGACCCCTCCCCCCAAAGCAGAAGCAGGCCCTCCTTCACTGCCCCCACCGTCTTCAGAATATGACGTCATCTGCCGTCACCGTCGAGCTCAACGAGGCTTACCGTAATGAAGCTGCTACATAATTTCTTCAATTAACTGGTGAATAGCTTTTAGAGACACTAGCTGTGACTGTGCAAGACCGCTTTTGACCAGCGTTTCAGGGACGTCGTAATGGTCTATGGTACCTCGACGACCTCGTTGAGCTCGTACCGTGAACCATGTTTCCGTGGGAAAATCTTCTGATGTCGTCGGTGTAGAAGGCTGTTATGTAATTTTTGATAGATTAGAATGTGCTCTTTAATATTCAGTTGAGCTCATTTGGTTTGGTTTTGCAAGCGTGTATTTAAATCCGTTTCGAATGTGGAAGTGACTCTTTTTTTTGGTCCCCTTTAGTTTTTCCCACTCCCCTTTGATGCTTACAGGTTAGCCTTTTTCAGCTCTTGAAACATCAGAAGCAAGAAACGATTACTTGGTGAGCTGACCTCCATGAAGACATCCTTCTTGGAAGTAATCTCGACTTGGTTGGCGTCGCAGAGACCTCTTTGTCCAGGATTCCAAAATGATGATGTGATAATCCACCTGCCAACATTGTCAGGAGCTTTCACGGTTTTTGATACCGTACCCGATGCCCTTAAAGGACGCTATAATTTTTTCACCAGTATATGCAGATATGGTGAGCAATGTAAGATCACATTCAAGGTGTGTTCCAAAAAATTTCACGTCCGCCGCGCGCGGAAGCACCACCCTGCCATACTTTGCACCAAGAACCAGGAGCATCGAGTGCAGACCAGACACCACAAGTGACGACGGCCTCACAAAATGTAATGTTTTCTGCCAATGAAATGATTAGCCTGTTGCAGTTGTATTCTATCAGTTGTCACTAATTACAACTATCATTTACCAAAATCAGCTATCACTATGAATCACTTACTTGGAGGCCGTCGTCACTTGTGGTGTGTGTTCTGCACTCGACGGTCTTCTGGTTTTTGAAGCAGAGGGTACGTGTTCGCGATGTTAGGCATGTTGCGGTCGAGGCAGCATATTTGAAGTGACTCAGGAAAACGGGTTGTTTATGTTGTCTTCAAGAAGCGACCCTATTCGACTTCACTTTGAACTATCCCCACCAAACCTACTACCCAACTCTTACTTTAAGCTTTATCCATTTCTCTCAAGAACGGGTTCCTACCTCCGGCTATGGTTTCGAACATTTTCTGTGATATGAGCTAAGAACTTTATCCCGTCCCCCCCCTGATCATTCGATAACTTTTCTGCGCCACCATCTTCTGGGATTTTTTTTCGTTTGAACAGTATTGCGTCTTTGAACTTACCC
>MU868337.1:44914-58633 GCA_036418205.1 Ostertagia ostertagi | reverse complement strand
CAGACTAGACACCACAAGTGACGGCGGCCTCTACAAAAGGTATATGATTCCTGCCAATGGAGTGATTAGCCTGTTACAAATGCATTCTTTCATTTGCTATTAATCACAACTTTCATTCACCAACTATAAGCTATCGCTATGAGTCACTTACTTGGGGCCGTCGTCTCTTGTGGTGTGTGTTCTGCACTCGACGGTCTTCTGGTTTTTGAAGCAGAGGGTACGTGTTCGCGATGTTAGGCATGTTGCGGTCGAGGCAGCATATTTGAAGTGACTCAGGAAAACGGGTTGTTTATGTTATCCTCAAGACGCTACCGTACTCGACTTCACTTTGAACTATCCTCCACCATACCTATGTACAACCCAACTCTTACTTTAAGCTTTATCCATTTCTCTCAAGAACGGGTTCCTACCTCCGGCTATGGTTTCGAACATTTTCTGTGATATGAGCTAAGAATTTTATCCCGTCCCTCCTGATCATTTGATAACTTTGTTTTCTGCGCCACCATCTTCTGGGATTTTTTTCGTAATTCATCGTTTGAACAGTATTGCGTCATTGAACTTACCCGAGAGGAACGGCATCGAACAACCACACTTCGTGGAACAATTGCCGGACAAGCGACTCTTCTTCTTCAACAGGATTGCATGGTATCACTTAATCAGAAAAAGAATATGTAAATACTATGAAAAAGTGTATACAGCTTTTTTTAACGGCACGGGTCGGGCTCGAATTGGTCTGCTATTTTGATAAAAGTAAAGACAAGTAAGGTACGATGTGATAAAAAAAAGCAAAAAGCGTCAGTGAAAACACTGAATTTCCCTTGGAGGCCGGCCGTGGTACGACGGAGAGACACAGCGCTGCGAGGAGAGGGAGAACGCGAGATAGTACGTCATACGTGAGAGGCGCAGAGACCACGTATGCCGCGTGGATGACAGCGCTGGCAGCGGACTGGCATGACCTTAACGCCATTGCAGCGTACTCTTGAGTCGCGACGGTGTCGCGGCTCCAGAGCTTATGGACCGTCTTTTCACACTAGGGAGGTCTATCTCTTGTAACGTCATCCCGACCCCTGCTTTTAAGGCGTTGGACATGACAAGTCGGCTGTTTGAGAAGATCAATGAAATATTTGCATTTGAAATGTTGTAATTTTCCCTTTCGGATCTGACGATTTTTTGTGATCTTCATTTTTATAGTAATCTAATTCAGAAAGTAAAAACTTTACCTCAGAGTACTGGACAAAGTATCATCTGGAGAGGTGACGGCATGAAAAGGTGAAATGCGCTCAAAAATGGACATTGCCTTTTCCAGAGGTAGCCCACAGCTTCGAGGATTCTTTATGTCGCATGCAGTGGAAACGGACACTATAAAATTGATGAATTTAAGCAGAAAAGAACTGATTTCCGAGCACCCTTCCAATAAAATTGGATTTTTTGATTTTGTCCATAAGTAGGCAAAATATTTTGCTTTGACCCATATGTTGTACCTGTAAGTGTATTCACCTATGATGAAGATGAACGTATAAGCTGAGGAAAGACCACGGGGTCTGGACAGTGAAATAAATAAGTTCCTGTCCGATCAAAGTCAACCGCAGCGTCTGGCCGATTTAAAATTTTGGCGTTCCTCTCCCAACAAAATCTTCAAAAAAAGCTCTGATGCTCTCGAGTTCGTGAGAAATTGTCTGAGTTCTCAAGAAAAAAAAACTTTATGCAAGAGCCCCACCCTCTACCTAGGTTTGAATTTTTCAAAGGGAAGGCTGACTGTACGCGGTATGTGGGGCCCTTTATACCCGTGGCTTCGCCTTATTGTGATCATGAATTTGTTATAGGTAAATTGATGACAGCTGATATGATCCACATATCATTACCGACTACCATTTGAAACAAATCATTCTCATGCTCCCCCATCGGTGACTCTGATAGGGATTCCAACGCTTCAGTTGAATTTCTATCTTTGCAGGCCACCCCTTTGTTGACATATCGAAGAAGTTCCGGGATAATATTAGGGTATATAGGGTTCAATAATGAAGCCTCATATGGGGAGTGGTCAGGAAAAGAAGTCTTCGATTATGCCCCAAAAAGCACCCCCCCCCCCCTTTTCAGCAGCACTCCACCTTGAGATGAGGAAAGGCTGGTCGGTCGAGCCTCACTATCGGCTAGCTTCAGTTGCTCCAATTAATCCACAGTGCTACACCTACTAGAAGGGCAGGCAGACCCCTAAGGCTACGCTACGATGTACGTTTCGCATCTAAGGGTGCGCCGCTAGAGGACTATCAGGCAGGGTGAATATCGCTTGAGGATTCCTCAACGGCACGTCGAGGATTCTCTGCCCGATCAGACACGATCTCTCGCGCGGACATTCACACTCGCCATGCGCGTGCCGTCTGTGCTCTCCGCGCGGATGTTCACTCTCGGCACTACTCTCGCATGGTAGAGAGCTATGGTCGAGGAAATCCTCGACCGTTATTCACCCTGCTAGCAGGGCCCTGTTCGTAATGAGCTCTCACTGCGGACTCAAGCAGTTTTAGAAGAGGAGCACAGCAGAGCGTTCACTTCGATGACGTCTACATCGATGAGACTTGGCGGTAACCAACGTGGAAAACGGGGTCCTATTCGACGGGTTCTAGGCTGTTCCCCTCGTTTTGCCTTAACTTATGTATCATTGATCAGCTCTACCTTATTTATAATGGGTGAGCATTCATTGTTGAAATCCTCCTTTAATGTTATGATTGGATGAACTTTCATCAATTCATCACGGGCTGTCATCACTTTAGCAAGGATTATGATTTCACGGTTTAGTAACTCGGTAAATGACAAAGCAAGTCTCATTACTTACCTTTTGGTTCTTCTGAAGTCATGCAAACTGTAGCCATTATGTTAATACAGTAGTTCGAAAGTGCTGACAATGACGCTTTGACTTCAGGGCAAACTCCGAACTGTCGGACGTAGTGACTTGCTGCGGAGGCACAGTTTTTCTCTAAAATTGCATAGTATTAAAGGAATCTTCCACGGAAAAAGCTCCGCCTCCATTACCACAGAAAAACGATACCTTAGGCCCCTAGCCTCATGAGCATAGCAAAAAGAACGGAACATAAGCGTTAGTTTCGATAATACTAATCCTACACACAAGACAAAATGATCACTCTTTCCGTGGAAAGGTATCGTTTTCTGTGGTAATGAGGGCGGAGCTTTTTCCGTGGAAGATTCCTTAAAGGCAAGATTCAAGCTTAAACTGATGAGGTAATTCCTACTCAAATGTGATGTAGGGGTGGGAGGTGGACCGCCAGTGGAGAAAAAAGGAAAAAAATCGTGAAATACACAGGAAATACGAGCCTTTTGCTCTACGCTGCGGAGAAGTTCAAAAGGCCGGCAGGGAGATGAGAGATAATGTGAGCGCGGAGAGCGGTAGAGAAAGAGAGAGCATAGCAGATCAGCATTGCGACGCAGACAAGATATCGAGCGGTGGGCGGAGCGTGTCGCAACAGGTGGAGCGTGTCAAAGTCCTTGGCCCCTACCTTAGTGACGCATTTCGATGCGGGAACTTGGCGAGTCGCCTGCAGTTGCGTCCCATGCACTTCTAGCCACTTTAAGGGCTTCATTAGGTGGGTCTGAGCCCGAACTTTGCCTTTAAGAAACGTAATCTATAGTAGCCTATGCAATATTAGTTTCTGAAGTTGCTCTAGAAAATATGGTTCAAGAGAACTGTTCCGCCATCATTTTGCTCCTTAAATGTTTCACCTGAACAAATCGCATACTTTTTATAGATAAAGGATTTGGAGCGTAACAATACACAATGCTGAAACATCCTGCTCAAAGTGTGGGCCATATGCCCATATGAAAGTGTGGATCGCATACGCCCAACACTATTGAGGAGACTCGTTTGGATTAAACTGCTTCGCCTTTCTAATGTATTAGAACTTCCCGTGATAGCTATGAAACAACAATTATCAGTAAGGATTTTATGCCCGGAATGGTCGCAATTGATGAGATATTATGAAAAAAGATGCAGACATATGCGCAAATGACTATCCTCAATTTATTAGAAGCCATCTTCACCTCTAGAATTCAAGATGTACGTTTAGTGGATTAGCAGTGGACCCAGTTGCTTTATGGAGATAGAAACATAGCAATTCGACACTGCTCACCTATCGCTTTTTTCACTTCATTAGTCGCGAAAAGATTGATCAGCTTAGCTTGATCTTCTCTTGAACCAGGACGATACAGTATTCCGAAATCCCAGGATCTCATGGTCATTGCATCGCTGACCTCAAATATGGAAATTTTTAAAACTGTAAAAATTACAATTCTTCCACCATACAGTCATGTGTACAAGAAGAGATGCATAGAAAAGCATGGCAATTCAAGCCAGATTTAGCTAAAGAAGCCAAAGAGACATGAAAATCAGATTTCAAAGGCACATTCTGCGATCGATTCAATGTGGGTTACTGCGTTAAAAATGAAAAAAATTAGTGAATGGTTCAGCATTACTGAAGCAAGCAAAAGCTGCCAAAAACTCTCAAGACCACATTGCGCGCTAGTTGTGTGGGTGCCCCGCCCTTAGTAGAATGTAATTAGTTCGCACCACATCTTGACCGCACCTAATGATATCAAAAGGAAGATTTAACCAGTGAGCTCAAGCGTCGGACGTAAATTCACTTCACGAATGTCACACTGGATGAACAACAATGCGCGCTGACCGTGGGCGGAGTTTGCGTGTTGCGTTCCGCACTATTTCGACGGGTTTTAGCAGCACTTTTTTTTACTTTATATTACTGCTGGCGGATCATTTTCTGCAAATATGTTTACTTTCGAGCGAAGTGACCTACACCTGCTCAATCGCGGAATGTTTCACTAATACCACTCTCACCGCTTTCATTGTGGACAAACGATCATCGATCGCTCTGAGAAAAGCAATGCCATGCGGTTCACCGTTCATAGTTATACTAACAGTAGATCCTGGCTTGATGCTGTCCCGTGAAGCAAACAGAGAGACCTGCGAATAAATTAATCAATTTTGTGTGTCTTTCAAAAATCTAGCAGTAAGGATTAATGAAGGGAACACAGTTCTGCCAGTGGATTAGGAAAAAACACAACACGTTATGAAGATCTGGTCCAGCTCCAATCTTCCAATATGCCCACCCAACCTCTGTATACATAAGAGAACATTGATTCTTCTGCTCAACTTGTCTGCTGAGGAGATGAAAGAGACCGTTGGACAGAAGAATTAATGTTCTGTTTTACATAAGGACATAGGATCTCAAAGGAGATCTGCGTGCGGCTAAGCAACTCAACCTTTTGTATTGCTGTCCAGGAGCTCTCACACATGTGCGCTACTACAAAATCTCTGCTTTCTTTGTAGTGTTGAGGCTCTTAAAGGCAAACCCCGGGATTAGCCCGACTAGTAGGAGGATACCACGAGGGAAATTGTAAGGTCCGTACCTACCTAGATCACTCCAGCTTCGTCGCAAAAATTGCGCGGTTAGGGCGCTAATCCTTACGGGCCTGCAACCATCGACCCCGTTGCAACGCTTCCCACCCACCGCGAGAGATGGTGAGATCAGCGTGCTCTCTCGAACGCGTGATCTCTCGCGTATTTTGTCTTCTTTGACCGCCCTGTCTCGCCATCGTACCACATCCGACCTTATTGAAGGTTAAGGCCTTAATTTCAGCGTTCCCAAAGATTTCTCTTGCTTTCCTTCCCACTTTCAGGTCGTTCCGCAGCTAAGCTATCACTACGAAGCGCTGATAGCACCAGTTTAATCCCGGGATTTGCCTTTAGCACTACAGAGAGTACGCTTCTCTTTCAATATACTCCCCTCTCTGGTTGACAGAAGCCTCGTAAGCTTGGTTATAATTGGCCTGGAATAAGCTTACATCATACCTCACATCGGTCCTTTACATTGAACTGGATCATATCAGTCGTAGCCTTCATCTCCACAGAATATACAAAAAGTGCACAGTGTCCAACCATGGCAGTTGTGACTTTTATTATCAGGGCTCCATCGTCTCTCACTTGTCCAGATGTGACCACTGATCGAGAATTGCAGACTACCTGTAACTTACAGGCTATAACCTAGCACTCAACTAATTTATAGTATGTCCAAGTCAACTTGATTTCTCACTTTTTTGTCCGAAACAGAAATATGTTGATGTGAACACTCCTCATACCACAAACAATATTTTTGTGAACCAGAAGCTTGGGAACACCGATGGCTTTTTTTCATAATTTTTCATGTGAGTAAATTTTTACGTTTTTTTTACAGTGAGCGGGCGATATAATGAATGGATTCAAAATTGTTGTTGTTTCAAAACGAGGCTACTGTGCCGCTGACATTACATGGAAAAACTCCCACTGCACGAGGGCCAATGCTGCATACTAGAGCCCTGGCCCGTCGGGGGAAAGGCTTAATTTCGACCAGCAATCCTGGAGACTTTAAGCACGTTCATGCACAAAATGTCTAAGTGAATCAACGCAATAGTAATGGCATATTCCATAGCTATATACAGTAGCGGTCAAAAGTATTAGGCCGATGTCAGACTTTGCGAATCGCGCGATTCGCTACTAGCGATTCGCGCGATTCGCTAGCGTCCGCGGTCGCGTTGCGGTACCAGCCAATTGAGTGATTCACTGGCCGCGACGCGACCGCAGACGCTAGCGAATCGCGCGATTCGCAAAGTCTGACATCGGCCTTAGCCGGAACGATTTCAATGCATTATTTTTTCTCGCTCGAGCAACGCCTCCAAAAATTGATATACTATGTTTTCTAGTGTTTTTATATCCTCAAGTCTTGAAGAATCAGGATATTCAAAGAAAATTTTTCGAGGCCACCATTGATTTTTTTCCCAAAAAAAGGAGAAGCACGAAAAACCGTTTCGGCGAACACTTTTGACCGCTACTATAATTGGTATCCCTTCTATGAGGTGGACCGCCTTGCCCAAAAAGAATAGATGCAGCCGCCATTTTTGTTACTCACCAAGTAATTCAGTGATCTAGCGACGCGCTTTGGTACAGTGGCTTGCAGACGGTCTCCAACAAAGTATGACGGTCGAAGAGAAGGCACTTCAAGCCATGATGGTTCCAATGACGCCACTCCTTCAATGTTAGGAAGCAGCAGTAATTTCGTTCGAGACTTCATTCTGCCAATATTGCGCACTGCCTCAAACAGAACATGAAAGCGTAATCCGATGCCATCCGTACCCGTGTACTCACCTCCACCATAATCAGGCTACATTTCTTCCAGTTCGATGGATTCTCAAAGCTAAGCACATCACCTAGTGTAGCTAGCATGTGACTAGAAGGCCTTTTTCGGTCACCAAGGCACTCTAATGTGACGTTCAAATCAGAGCCAAGTGGAGCGCTGATTGAATGGGTCTGAAAAGGCAACACTCGATGGATCTCTCTGCTGCTCTAAGAAGTAGAAATTTACCATGAGTAAGATGCGCTGAGTACGGGAATTGTACACAGGTCTCATTGGCACAATTTCGAAACCAGGGACAAGCGGGTCGAACATGACCAGCGACTCCCCGCGATTGCCTGTCCCTTGATCGCGAATTTGCACTAGGATTTTTGCGGCCTGACGACGATCATCCGTGAAGCACAACGTCATGTTCACTGGTTCCTGCCACAGCCCGTCAACGATCTGAAAAATCTTGGTCCTATTTCATCAGATGGATGTGTTGATTATCCATTTGTTCGGTAGTGAACTTCAGTGCCCTGACATGCCTAATGAAAGTGTACTGTGTTCACGTTACCTAAAACATTCACGAGGGCAGACCTTTTCCATTTGTGGTACGGAAAGAGAGCACTTATTCACTTCCCCCGTAAAGGGATTCAAATTCAAGCATTTTGCACACGATTACGAGACTTCACTACCTATCTTTCCATTCATGGCGCCAGGCAGCCCATATGGGCTGCCATCGTCCCACGAGCACAATTTCTTGGCAGGCCATATGGGCTACCGCTGACGTGAATGTGCTAAGATTGCGGCAACACTGATGGTGCGGGCTACGTCCCCGCTCTCCCTTAATCCTTCGGATTGCCCTTTGTACTATTGAATGAAAGGAGAAGCTCACCTGAGACTGAAGTATCTGTACTGGCTTCGATTCGTTGAAGTGATGCCGTTGAACAGTGCAATAGAGAAGCAGTGATCCCGATAAAGGAGCACCATGGAAGTACCTAAATTATATCAGATTCTACGGAGCAATAACTAACCGATGAGGGCATCTAGATCAATGAATTGATGTAATATTCATATTCTACGGATTAACCCTTGACAAGTTTCCAGCGAATTTGGTGATCCAAGGTGATGTGGCGCTTTTTGGCGCCGGCACTTGAGGCGCAGGTGCCAAGACTGTTCACGCCGAACGAGTGCGATATTCGTGTTCTACGGGTCGAATTACTTTTGAAGACAAGTTTCTGGCCAAATCCACAAACATGGAAAATTTTCGACAGAAATTCCGAGTTTTGGAGGAGTGGGGCAGCAAATGGTAAATAGTGTTGTACTCGGTATGTCACAATGTCATCAAGAAAAAATTTTTCGGGCAACGAAACGACTAAAACAAAAAATAGTTCATAACTAAAGATAGGCAGATAGTAAGCTAATTGCTTGATAATATAATTATTACAGTACGCTAAAAGTGTGGAGACCGTCGCACCTTGCCTCAATAGCCACTGTGGTCGAAGAGAGTGGTTGACCATCGGAAATTGTCGCTACTATTTTAAACGGTGGGAGCACTGAAAGAAGCAAATTTGGAATGTGGACAACAGTTGGAAAAGTAGGGTATCAATTTGTTTCTGCTCATCGGAGACTTTCTAAGAAAACTATATACCTATCCCAGGGGCTCCGTGTACCCACCTTTCTGGACGCGTATAACCCTGAGTTATCGAGCAATGTAACTGTTTGGTGGACCCTGTCCAGCACAGTGTGGGAGGAGAACTGAGCTGACGCGATCATTCTACTGACTACTCTATTTCCATCTGATGTTTACACAATCTATCTTATCCGAGGCAAAAGGTACGGAAACCCGGTAGAACATATGGAAACTCGGTATAACAAGGTAGTTTGATGGAACCTTCGAATATCTAAACTCACCGTAGTCCTTCACTAAGAAATCCACGCTATATGTAAGGTCCTGATCCTGTACCGAAATAGGTCTAGCGACTATACGCCACTGGCCAAAGAAGAGATGCTTTGGTAAAATAAATGTCAGTGCTATGTAACCATCAGATGTCCGATTTTGCTTTCGAACAAGCTCGAAACCATGTGGATTCTGAAAAATAGCATCAGGGTAGGACTTGACCATGCCATTGCAATAAGTGTGGTCCCATTTTCATTGAACATGCTTTCAAAATCATAAAATCAAAACAAAGCTGAAGTGCGGCCTTTACTTACACGCCTCTTACGATAGCACTAATAATAAGAAGGGCCAGCCAATGTTGAAGAATCTTCAGCAGTGGTTCGCATGCTCGTTAGTGGAGCGTATTGGCCAGAATTGACCCTCATAAGATGAGCGGAGCCCAGTTGAAGTCAAAAATTTTAGGCTCAACGGGCAAACTTCAGGCAGGCAAAGTGAGGTACAGTTTCACGTAAGGCAGGGGAGTGATGGAAATTCCCTGGAGGACGACATGAGGCTCGGAACCCGGGACGATTTTATCAGTCTTGAGGAGACGGGGTCGTATTGTCCTACTGAGGGAATGATCGTATTAACTAACACATATTCTCTACAATTAGCTCACCCTGGTAATAATCAACTTCGTATAAAGTGCGAAGGGTCTTTTTTTACAGCATGCTAAGGCTATCCTAATACGAAGATAAAGGAAAAGAATAAAAAGATGCCTTCACACTCACCACTAAAGCGAATTCGACGGTTCCATCAAAAACACCACCCTCATACGTTAACGGAAGCGCTCGAATTGACACTGAAAACAGTTACTTTTAACCATAAGAGAATTTTGAATTTCTGAGATATTTCAAAATATACTAAATTCTGGCAATCTTTTCGTTGGGGTGCTTTTGTAAAAGCAAAATCGTGTTCAGAAGATCACGATTTTGCTTTTGCAAAAGCACCTCAACGAAAAGATTGCCAGAAATTACGAAAAAAAATGTTCTCGGAAAAGAAGCTGGAATTTGTATATTCATTTGTAACGTCGCTTAAGGCAGTCGTAAACAAATCAAGGGCATCATCAAATTGTCACAGTACACTTCTACTAAGTATAGCTTAACAGTTCCTTCAGTAAGGAATGTGCAGAAGTACGGGATTTCTAAAACATTCAGAAATACCGACAGACGATTCTGCTGACATCTATAAAGAAAAATCAGGCGCACATCTAGATTGAGAAGGCTACGGTAATTCTAGTCTTTTTCAGTGACTTCTTCGAAGCCATACAATGTTATTAGTTCCGTGGTAACGTTATTTCTTCGAGTCTATTTTGTCTGAAAAAAGTGGGTCATAGTGGTGCATGATCTGCTCTAATGCCAATTTGCTCAAGGAGTCCTTTAAAGTTATGAGTGCTAGCGGCTTTATTCCTAGTCATTCCCTTGCATTTCGGGCATTTCGGTGCTAATTGAGTTGGGGGGGGGGGAGAGTTGGCACGGCACTCTGCTGAATAGGCGATCTCTCGAGCGAGATAGTGTACAGGGTGGTCCAAAATTATGAGGACCGCGTGCGCGCGCAGTCATATCCACTTTTTTCCGTATCGCTCCATTTTCATCTCTTTTCTGTGCACTATGTGAAAGGGTACAATGTCTTCTTCCTAATGAAACCAAATTTCATGCAGTTCTCAAAACTAGTGAAATAACTACTTCACTTTGTCAGTCCTCAAATTGAACTCACTAGGGGCTCTGGCACGTTACATCTAGCAGCAGTCTAACCTATCAGGGAAGCTCTTATGAGCAACAGTTCAACTCTTCAATAAGTTTGGAACCACCACAGATGGAAAATTCGGGGACTCGAAAGTTACAGTTACCACCAGGATAATTATCAGATGCAGAAACTAGGTCTCCCCTTGTCGACTTTCGTACACCCAAAATGAAAAAATTGATGTGAAAACCCAGCCAGACACTCTAAAGACTCCACATCTGTAGTGGATAGAAAGCCACTCGAGTAGTCTACTTGGGACTTTTTACAGGACCGAGCACCCAAGAATAAAGCAAAAATTCTCTAAAAAGCGATTTTTCGAGTTCGTTGCTTTCGAAGAATTGTTACAATGGAACCTCCACCTAATAGCTCTAGATTTCTGTATTTTACACCCTGGAGCAAGCGCAAATAAATGCCCCACAAAACTTTGATTCCCTGAAGAAAGCAGAGCAGAAGGCCTGGAAACATTTTGACACGCCTCAGTTGCGTGCCACCGCACGCGCCATCCCCCTCATCTGAAGGCTCGTGTTAACGGGGCAAGTGGCAGATCTCAATTCTATTCTGGAATTACTTTGAGGTAAGAGTTACAAATACTTCCCTGAAGTTGGTTTGTTCCATCAAGCTACTATGCGTTTTTAACGACACAATGTCTTGGTCCTCATAATTTTGGACCACCCTGTAAACTCGAACATTCCAGTTTTCACAATAGTCAAGTGATTGCCCTCACTCCCATCCCCCTAGACTGCCTGCACTCCCCCAGTGTAGGCAGTCTAGGGGTGGAAGTGGGGGCAGTCACTCGTCATGCGAGCAGAGTGCCAATGCCGCGTGGTCCCGTCATTGCGAAAAGAAAATCATTTTTAAAAATAGATGAGTATTCTTCTTCCTAAAATTTCATGTGTTTCTTGACATTGGCGGACTCATTGGACAAAAGTAGAACTACCGTCACCTTCTCGAAAATCGGCATCATGATGCTCCACCTTACTGGATGAGCGCCAAAAATCAATGCTAGCTGTAATGTTAAAACAAGTCGAACAAAGAAATCATTATGCTTAGAAATGACGAGGAAAGGTGTAGGCCGATAAGACTAGTCTAGGGTCAAGCGTGCATCACCGGATGCGCCTCAAGAAATCTCTCGTGATAAGCTGGATAGAAATGTGAACGTAAAAAAGCCAAGTGACGCGTTTGTGAAGGAGAAACAATATAACGGTTCAAAAAACCAGGAAACGGGACTTCCTCTTCGCTTTAAGCTCCGCAAAAAATACAAATCGTAGACAGTTGAATTACCTGTTTCTCCGGGAGCGTATGTGGGTTTGTCGGTTTGAATGTGAATTATGGCGACATTTGGTCTCACTCGAACATCATGTTCGAACTTTTCGTGGCCCTGGATGCTGATCGTGACCTTTGCTTTTGTGACGGAATCAGATACATGGAATGAGACGGAGTGAGAAATAGCTGTAAATAGAAGGTTTTGACCGCAGGACAAGTTTTTTGATTGGTGAATAGATCTTATAAAAAGGATGAGGTGAGTGAAGTGTCGCGAAGAAGCTGAGAAAGAGCAGGGACCGTAAACGATGCGATACGTGGTGTGCTGCTGCAGATGCCCTAGAAGCGACGTTTGGGGGCGCCAATTGCTGGTCCGTTAGCTTTGAAATTGTGGTAGATGCAGACGCAACCAAGATTTCAATCGGCCAATTTTTAAAAAAGGGAATTCGATCAGCCCTTTCGGACCTGAGTTTTTACCCGTATAGGAATTTTTCTTCAAGCTATTGTTTATTAATGATTCTAAACTTGGCTACTTGTTAGAAATGAAACTCTGGATGATACACGGTGCATTAAAAACCACTGGAAGTTCTCTTTCTAAGATCTGCGAAACAAGACTTTTTTGCTCATTGATTTCCTTAATTTGGCGGGGGTTTTCGATGGCTGCCGTCATCAAGGTGAACACATTGCGCTGCCTGTTTGCCAAAAGGGACAGAGTCCGACGGTGGAGATCCGGATGCTGGTGCACCCTACGGGGGCGGACAGAGATGAAGACGACTAGGAACGGATGAAGCCGGATTTTAACTTTGCTACGGATGGCCTCGCCTTTGAAAGTGCCACGCCCCATTCCCTTGAAAGGCTGAGCATCCGTTTACAATAGGCGGATTCTCCTTCCTTCAGAAATTTGATTTATCCCACTCTCTGCTACTGAACCGTAACTCATTTTATCACGAGATCGTTCTCGACTACGGCGCAAATTTCTCACCATGATGTTCGTTTACGCATAAATTGAAAAGGCCAAGCGACATTGTGGAAAAAAATTGGATTTGTTTTTCAGATCACGGATACTTTCTAACGGATACTTGAACTCCTTTCAAAAACAAAGGAGTCAAAAAATCGCCCCGTTGGACCGTTTTTGGGAAATCGCGGACCGATTTTTTGCAGAGCGCTGGTTTTTTGGCTTTAAATTGTTATAACTTTCTTCAGATTGAACTTTTTGCAGTTCTTGTCCCCCTGGATTGGAGTAGAAGGTTAGAGCTTTCCAACGAATACTTTTTCTCTTTCCAAAGTTGAAGGAGTCAAAAAATCGCCCCGTTGGACCGTTTTTTTTTCATGAATTTTCGGCGCTACTCTCCTGAAAACACGGGTTTTCAACACTTAAACACTGACAACTCTCTTCAAACTCAATTTTATCGGGAATTATGATACCGTGACATCGCACGAGCTTTGTGCTTCATTACAGATGCTAAACCCATTTCAAGAATTCTCCGAAAAGCAAATATCCTTGTTCCCAAACTTTTCTGCCCTTCAGCAGTCAATCTACCAAAGAGGTCACTCTTTTATCAACTTAGGTCCAGCTTGAAGGCATTGGTTCTCCTCTATAATTAT
>MU868337.1:31483-42756 GCA_036418205.1 Ostertagia ostertagi | reverse complement strand
GGGCCTTGAGCTCAAATGCTATTAGGGAAGGAGAGTGTCTTCCCCAAACCATTTCTGCACACTACCCTTAGCTATGTGTTTGAAATATAGGAGGGAATGACGACGGGAACAACACTCTAACAGTGAATTGAAATACTTACACTGATGACAAGGCTAAATCGAGCAAAGCGGGCACTATGAACCAGAATATGAGGTACATTCCATGGAAGGATCAAAGTCGTAAAGAAGAAGCTGAAATGTTTAATTAAGTCATAAGACGTCTCTGCAAACTAGAACTCCAACGTGAATTAATGTGGAATGGGTATGCGAGCTACATTCTCTTTTACACAGACTGTTAAACCTTCCAGCAGAGTCAAGCACACGTTGCGCAAAAAAACAAGGAGGGGGTTGTATTTGGTCAACGGAATGGAGAGAGGGTCGTAACCTCAAGTACCAATCACAAAATTTGAAGGTGCCAAGGCATGGCTAAGTGGCAAAGGGGACACTTTCAACTACCACTGCGACTGCGCACCACAGACGATTGAATGGCGCATCCCAGAGCGAGATTTCTCACTAAAATACGTCATGTCCCAGTAAGCACAAGCAAAAAGTTCTCTAAGAAACCCTCATGCCCTTAAAACAAATCAAAGTAGATGAAAATGCAGCGGATTCGGACCATGAGACTCCAAATAGAAACCTCTGACAGGAGAAATGTTTCCCACTCAAGATAACCTAGAATGCGCTATAAAGTACTGATCTTGTTGATGTTAATGCTTTTACTCATTCTCAAAATATCAATTTTGAAGAAACCTATGGCCATTTGAATGTTGAAAACTAGGGATTAAGGAGAAAAAAACCTCCTAAAAAGCCATAGAAGAAAAAAAACGGAACAACGAGGCGATTTTCTGAAAGAGTTATCATGAGCGCACGTGAATCGCACGTGGCCACCAAGGGCTGTGAAAGGCGATCGGCAATAAGGAGAAGGCTGAAAACGGTGAAAAAACAAAGTTTCAACTGGGAACTATATGTATATCATTCGATAGCATTTTTCACGGGGAATCAATGGGGCACATCTCAGGTCTGCGAGTTCATCTGGAAATGCAAAAAATCTGATCATTCCACAAGGGCATGACGAGGAGGCATGTTTGGGGCCACACCACGGAAGGAACGCTCACCTGCGACCAAGTTTTCCACATAATTCCTACAGACAAGTGACCGTAGTCTACGACAGTGAAGAAATTTTCGCTATCTTCACAGCTTTCTGCAAAACATCTCCTCTGAAAATGGAAAATGTCACATAATAGGCCCACTATGCCTGCTGAGAACTGTTCAAAGATTTCCACTTGATATACAGAGGATGGGATATTGAGAGCAGAGGGAACACGTAAAGCCAGTAAGCGCTTAAACGAAATAAAGATCGTGAAATTCGAAAAAAAAACATTCATTCAATCTCACAATATGGTGGATAGTTGGGTACGTGGCATTCTCTGAAGGTGTTGAGATCCATGTTTCTGTGGGATGATCAGGCTGCATAGGAGGACTTATATGCGCATCACATACAAAGCGCACCACACACAAACAATTACTTCTCGGGATGGAGGTCGAGTGCATGGCGCAATCCTAGATGGAGCTCTTTCAGAAATTGAATTTAACCATCTTGTAGATCTCGAGCAGAGCTATCAGTTAATGTAACTTTCAAATCGCGCGAACCATTTCTTCCAAATGGCGAGCCGTTTGCGACAGAAAGATGCAAACCGTCGATGAAAGAAAAAAGTAGAAGTATTGTAGTTTCTAATTAGCCTTAAAGAAAGTGCAAAAAATCAATAATGAAGGAAGTTATGAACGTTTGAATGTCGAAAACTCGCGTGTGCACAAAAAACGGAACAACGGGACGATTTTTTGAAATATTGAACATTGCAACATTTCAAAACTTTTTGGAAAGAAAACTATTTGTAGTTTTCAAATTTTCGTATCCCATCTCATGAAACCACTCTTGAACCTACTTATGAACTTATACCCTTTTGAATTTATAATAAATATCATATTAATATAAACTTAGAACTTCTCAATTGAAGAGTTTTGTATCGCACGTAATTGCTGCAAGGTTTCTGCAGGATTATTCTGTTTTAAAAAAGGGAGATTTGGGAGATCGAAAAGAAACTCGGTAGGATTCTGAAAGTAGAAATGCTCTGCGATTACTACCAGCCTAGGCTTACGCTTCAGACTGCTTCTATTTATGAGTAAAATTTCATGTTGCCTCGATTTCCGTCCTCTGAGCGAGACAAAGCGCGCGGACTTACCACTGTCCACCACCTCTCCATGTCGGTGACGGCCCATACATCGATGATGGCATAAATTATGTAAAAAAGACACAATAGCTAATACAGGGGGTCGTACTGATACCCTCCGAAGAGGGAGGGGTCGTAAAAATTTTAAAAACTGTTCATCGCACGGTTGAACTTGTGTGCTCGATGGTATACCAATGCCAAAACTCACAGAAATCCTGCATCCGTCAAGATAGACCCCCTTGATTGCCGTTGATCATTGCTCAAGGACGAGCAACGGCCAAGAAAGCGGACATGGACGAGTGCGTTTGCTGGCACCATGTTAATTCCTGCCCCAGCCTAATTGCCCTAGTTGTGCAGCTGCTGGCAACGCAGCTCGTCCAAATCACCAACTAAACTAGTGGGCGGATCGCTTTTGGGGGCGGAGCGCTTTCGAAGTCCTGCTCAGCAACCAGCGCACCTTTCGTCGTGAAAGCGCCACACCTCGCTTCCTTGGCAGCCAAGTAACTGCTTCGTGTGGTGCATATGCTTCCCCGATGCGCTCCCTCTTTATCGTAATCGCTTCTTGAATGCTTCGGGTGCATTGCCTCGAAAAGTTCTCTCCCCCTCCACCCTTTCCCACCTTCATGAGGCCTAATTGCTAATTGTTTCCCATGTACAACATGTAAGAGTACAAGTAAATATGACGATAATGAATATTCAAAAGTAGAAATGCACTGAGTAAATTAGCTATAGGGCGCTAAGCCACTGCAGATGCATCATGCACAGGTGCACCCCGCGGAAATCCGGAGACAATTCATTTTGCTTGATTCAGATGCACTTATATTTTTCGGACCCGCAAAACAACGATGATTCACTGCAGTATTATATTTCGAACCCAGCAAAATCAATCTCATTATTCATCAAATTGTTGACAATTTATTTAGTGTTGATAAAGAGAAAGTAATGAAAAAATGGGGAGATTCATGAAGTACGGCGGTCCGAAATGGGTTAAGGCTGATTTTCATTGGAATGTTGAGTAATAGGGGTTTTTCCTGCAATGAATCATCGCTGCTAGTGTGCGCAATCGTAAGAACGCGGAATCAAGTTGTTTCGATCGATGTAGCGTTCTGTTAAATTCGAAAGCGATTTCGTTCACGTTTGTGAAAATTCAATCGATCCGCATTTTTAATGAGATCGCCTAGTGAAAGTCTGCTTGAAAAAATTCCAAGTTCAAAAGGAAAATGATGGGTCAAATTATAAACTTAGAACACTGAAAATTCATGCAATAGCACGTTGGAAGATTTTCAAGAAGACGTACTGGTGAATACCGTAATCAAATTCACAGCGTGCACAGAACACGATTACGGTATTTTTGGATTGCAACCTGTACTGTCGTTTTGTCTATGTTGCAGGTCATGCAAAAATGCTCATATTGGAACGAATTGTTGGAGAATTTTGAAAACTTGAAACAAACATTAATCGATAGATTGAAGCATAAAAATAGAAGCGATCGATATGACACGTTTTGTTAAAGAACAAAATACACAATGCTATGAGAAACATAGGGAACGATTGGCGAAACCCGTTAATCTTCACACGTACAGCTGTTTGAAGTCGGACCGATCGATGTCTGCTGATCTGAGAATGCGATTAGAGGGCGATCCGCTCCGCTTGCCGAGCGTTCTCTTCTCCTTAGCATGCCGTTATTTTTTTCTGAATGAAGAGAGCAATTGGTTTGAAGGTTGAAGCAACAGAAGAAGAATAATTCGAAAGTGGTAACAAAAAGAAAAAGAAACAGATGTTATCAGCTATCACAAGGATGCTCAGTTGTGAGCAAAACTTTCGCCCCAGCGGGATTCGTACCCGGATCTCTTGCTTTCCGGGCAATTGTGCTACCAGTTACACCACCGGGGCACCATTTCACTCCAACTTCGATGATAATTCTACCATAGCTTGTAAGGGTTCACACGTATCTCGTGCTAAGCCGCTTAGCCGAAATAACGTTTTTCCCACAACTCAGCATTCTTTTGATAATTTTCGCAAGGTAAAACAGCAGGGATCCTACTAAAAGAAGACAATTATTCAACATCCAATAAAGCTTTTAGCCTTGCGGTTTACTGCCCATGTCGGCTAACCTGTCCACTACCTAATACGTGTGAATGGTGATAAGCTATGGTAAATTCACCATCCAGCTGAGTCGGTGGTGTAAATGGTAGCATACTTGCGTGGAAAACACGAGATCAGGTACGAAATCTGGCTAGGGCGCTAAATAAATAAGCAGATATAACTATACATGTATTTAAGTATTACAACTCACATGTCAAAGAATTTGAGGTGGTGCTAACTTAGTTGGGGGGGGGGGCACGCGGCGGCGCGGCAGTCTGCTGCGCCACCTGGCATGTTCGGAAATCCGTGGGCCAGGGGGAGTGTAGGCAGTCTAGGGGGGTGGGGGTGGGGCAGTCACTTGACATGCGTGAAAAGCTGGAATGTTCGAGTTTACACTGTCTCGCTCGAGAGAGCCCAGGTGAGCAGACTGCCGCGTCGTGCCCCCCCCCATCTAAGTTAGCACCGAATTGAGCGCCTGCTGACATTTTCGTTTTTGTTCGTCCTTCTTCTTGATGAACACGTAACAGTGCTATTATAATTACCTTCTGTTTTAGAAACCAGAAGCGCGTCGAGTGCAGACCACACACCACAAGTGACGACGGCCTCCACAAAATGTAAATGTTTTCTGCCAATGAAATGATTAGCCTGTTGCAGTTGTATTCTATCAGTTGTCACTAATTACAAGTCATTTACCAACTATCAGGTTATCGCTATCTGGTTTTCTGAAGGAGAGGGTACGTACGGTCCCTGAATAGCGGCGCTCGGGTAGAAGTATCTCGACCGCTTCTTTCTTAGTGTGAGTGGAGTAGTGAGATCAGAAGATCAGATGACTTATCGTCTGGCAGTAACTGGTAGCAGCCTGACCATCTCCTATTAGGTTGTTCGGAAAGTAATGCGGGTTTTCAACCTCTATTTTTGAAGAAGCATATCTCCACTCAAATTCAACATTTTCGATCGTAACAAAAACTATTCAAAACTACATATTTTTCTTAACAAGATGCACACTCAACTGTCCCGCCATGTGACAATGAGCGCTTCTGTAGGCGATGAAATCATCGAACGTCGTTTCCAGATCACTTTGAACACTGAAGTATTTCTTGCTCAAGAAGCTGTCGGGATGGTTGGAAAAAGTGTTATTGGTGAGCGAGAGGTCCAATGAGTACGACGTGTTGAGCAAAGCTTCGTATGCCAGTTTGTCCAATCTTTGCGAGGTCGTTTATGGGACATGTGGCTGAGCGCCACCATGAAGGAGGGTTGTTTCATTTCTCTCGGTTGACGAAGTTGGTGTTTCTAGAGCATCTCATCGGTATGCTGGAGAGACATTGGTGTTGTGTCAAATTCACCTGGTTCCCAAGAGGTGTGGTGCATCAGCCCCGTGGGAGACCGCCGAATGTTCAGCTCAACATTGACCTACTACAATTTCGGCTTTAGATAACTTTTTGAAGATTCATCGCGGTCCAGCTTGTGAAGGGATGGCTTGCTATATTCGTGAACAGTCCATTTTCCATTTTAGATTGCAATGCTTTCCTAATATTCGTGGTTTTCGTTACGTAAAATGGGTGGAAACGACACCTTAGGAATACGGTTTTGCTGCTGCATCGGGTAGCCAATGCGGTAGCCATCTGTTCAGCTTTTTCACCTCCCCAATTATCTTCATGAGACACAATCTTTTCAATATACTTACTCCCAGTCCTACTGCTAACTATAGTGCAGTTGGTCCGAAACCATCTTCTACGGGAACCTTTAGAAGGCCGTCGTTAACAGCGGAATCATGCTCCCCTCACCTTCACGATGGAATTCATCGCCATATGCAAATCGCATGCAGATGAGGAGTTAGGAGTTTCTGCATTGATATTGCTGCCATAACCGAGAGTTCATCGTGCAAGAATCTTGAGGTCATCTTCCTCAGCGCCAGGGCACTTCATATGAATAACAGGACTGAACTTCGATGGTCATCTGCTCCGTAGAAGGCTACATAATCTGTGCTCCTCCACTATTGCTCACCTTGCCAAGGTTGCTGTCCTTATTAGGTTGCCGTCCTGGACTCTGTACTCTGTAGGAACTTTTCTGGAGCATGGAATAATGTACGGTGTGTTGATCGCACTATATTTGCATTTCCGCTCACTGACGAAGGTGAAAACGAAGTATAATTAGGTAGATAAAACATTCCTTAAAACTTTTCATGTTACAGTTTCTAGTTTCCCTTGATGCGCCTAACGAACGCCTGCACTGGTTGGGTCGCTGAAAGCATACAGGGGGGGGCAAAAAAAGAGTCACTTTGCCTATGCGCATATCATCGATGCCGCTGTTATTGGGAGTTATACGGCGAAATATTCCTTAGATGTCCCCCATAAGCAGAATCAGGCCCACCTTCGCTGCCTTCACCGTCTCCAGAATATGACGTCATCTGTCATCACCGTCGAGCTCAAGGAGGCCTACCATAATCGCTCCATTCTGAAGCTGCTACATAACTTCAATCGGATAACTGGTGAATGCTTCTTAGGAGACACTAGCTCTGACTATGCAAGATGGCTTTTGACCAGCGTTTCAGAGAAGTCGTAGCAGAGTCAACCCTGCGTTGCGCAGTTTTCAACGGCCACGTTGCGCAGTTTCGCCCGATTAGACACGTTCTCTCGCGCGAACATTCACACTCGCATGCTCGAGCCGTCTGCGTCTCCGCCCATACAGCGTGCGTTGAGGATCTCTCAACGTGCCGTTGCGAACTGCGCAACGCAGGGTTGACTCTGAGTGGAATCGTTCTGATGTCGTCGGTGTAGAAAGCCCTATGTAATTTTTTTGATAGAATAGAATGTGCTCTTCAATATGCAATTGAGCTCATTCGGTTTGGTTTTGGCAAAGTGTAATTAATTCTGTTTTGAATGTGAGTAGAGTGACTCTTTTTTTTGCCCCCCCCCCCTTGTATATCAAAAGTAGTCTCTTACATCAAGACTCACTGAATTGTGAATTTTGATATAGAGTTCTAAGTTGGTTTCAGCATCAGCAATTATTTCGTCAAAAATAATTTCTGAAAAATATATAAAAGCTTTTCAAATAATTAAAAGTCCGAGTCATTGGTAAGGTTTCAGTAGAAGGGAATAGATGAAATCAGGCATTGAAATTAACACGAGCTTGTGAGATTCAAGTTCTTGTGCATTTTAAACAAAAAATAAGCGGAAGTAAGGTGAGGACGGCGCGTCGCAAAATCGCTCCTGTCCCACGCGGTGCAAAATGCCAAAACACGCGATGTCGTCAACGTGTTAAGCGATCAAAAACGCCGTAGATAGGCGTGGATTATGACGTGAGGAGATTTAGCCTCATTGTGCTTCGCGATGGTGAAAAAAATAATGAACAAGAACAAATCTTTAAAAGAAAAGCTTCTCCGCAAATGCATCGGAAGTTTTTTGCTAGCTTACTAAGTTTAGCTGCTCTTCATAAAAAAGACGAAGCAGATTGTTTCTAGGAAAGGTCTAATGCAACCCCCTCCCGCCCACCCCCACCACTACAGGCCGTTCCTTAACCTGACTTTCCCAACTTCCCCTTCATCCCCGGCTCCATTTCATCCTCTCATCTTTCTTCCCACCTGAGTTTTCCAAAACTCGAGACCTTTTCGATCAGTTCATACAATATCAACAAAACCAGCCAAAATGTTAGGATTTGCGTGGAAATCCCTAAAAATTTCAGTATTTCACAAAATTCCATGAAAGTTCCAGACTTCTCAAAAGTCCTTATGATGCTTCCCAAAACATCTCTACACATGGTTTGAATCCCACTCTCCTTTTCTGAAGTACACTGGCAGGCCCACTCAATGCTACACCTAACGAGGCTCACTCTACACCTGAGATTGCGTACTTGCATATTCACCCTCCAAAACGACATCGATTCTCAGGATACGGATAATCGGATGAGATGAATGGTGTTCACCATCGAGCAAAGAATAGGGATATTGGACGTTCCCTGGCGGAGTACGTTCAATTCTATATGTGCAAAGCACTGAAAGCTTGTTGGTTAATGAGCGGCATGCAAGCCCCGCCCAATGTGTCGATTTCAGCTCAGACGAAGGCGTGTGCTTCGGCCTTCGTTTGTCACCATCGCCGTTTCAGCGCTACAAAATTGACGTTGTTCGGCGTGCTTCCTTTATTGACTGCGGCTGTATCATGAGATTATGCTCTGGACGCTCCTCCTAGTTGCCCGGACCAATTCATGTGAAATTCAATCGAATTCGTCTCTACTATGCGCAGATCTCACAGATTTTCATCTCACCGATTACAACGAATCACTTCATTCACTCAATTTGGAGCAATGCAGCTCAGCTCCAGCTTTTGTCGGATCATCTGCTGTCAAACAAATTGATATTCAGTGCAACGAATCTCTACCTGCTTTCGCTTTTGAACATTTCTCGCAACTTGATAGCATTATCCTGTCGGAGTGTGGATTATCTCAAATACCATGGCAAAGTCTTTATGTGAGCGGCAGAACGCCGTCAGTCGACCTTCGAAGTTGTCCATTGGACTGTAGCTGCACCAACGAGTGGCTCAGCTCATCACATCACGATTCGGGATACGCGATTGCTCCAATTCTGCCTAATACATTTCGATGCTCCTTCTCTCATTGCTTTAAAGGCGCCTTAGTGACAAAACCTTACATCGAATGCGCTCCGGGAGACACCGTCACTATCGACGTGAATGTTTCCGCGCCCAAGAACGACGTTTTTGCTCATAGGTGAGCTCTTGGATTCATTTTTAGTTGAAATCGGCATGAAATCCAGCTGTGCCAACAAAACGCCAAATAAAGCCTTGCTGAGATCTGTTTGTCGTCCCAAGGTGGAAAAAATTGTGCAATTTTGATTTTGTGTAATTTAGGAAATATTTTTCATGGCACATGTCCAGCACGGAAAACAATTTCACTGAAAATGTTAGCAAAGAACACATACAGCTGGTGATTTATTCCGTCACAGAGAAACAGCTGGGTACCGTTTCTGTAGTGTGCTGGCATTGCGAACATCCTCTGATGACAACTATTGAGGTCAGATTCTTCACACTTACTATAAAATTTGAATATTAATCGATTTTTCATATTTCATCCCTTACCCAATATTACTTCTACCAATATTTTGTCTGAGATCTATACAAAAGCACTGCTCCGGAACTGCTCGCTGAAATGTTGCTGTAGATATTCGTGGTATCGACAAGCACAGTACATTGCCGTGACATACATTCAGTACTCGTATTGGTTGGAGGTCATGACTTTTTGGACAAGTTTTCAAAATTGTGAATGATCTCAAGGGATTTTCTGCTATATCGCTAAAAATGAAAAATGCATTTTTGAGAGTTTCTACAAGACGGTCCCGTCTGCTCCTACATTTTTCTATTCTTTTTTGTAAATTTCGTAGTAACAAGGGTATTTCGGTCGGTTATCGCCAAATCTTAATATTTTAGCCTTTCAAAACAAATGTACTGAATTCATCAAGGGTTTGTCATTTAAGGTTTAGCTGTTACTTTGCATTAATTTACATTAATTTCCCAGTTTATCTAACGAGATCATCATCACAATGATTTTTCACTCTTCATTTTGCTTTACTCTTAATTTTTCGTACCAGTTTTGTGAATGTAATTATAGCGATATGTAGATCGCGGTACGTTGTCATGGCAATGTGTTCGGTATCTCTCCGTCTAAGATTTAGTACATTTAAAGTCAACATCAAAAGCAGAAAAAATTATCAATGGCTTTAATTCACTATTTGAAGATGAGCCTTGCACTCTCCTTCTATTTATAAAGTACTGACGTTTGCATGCCATTTATTGAAAGGTTGAGGCTACCCGTGGTGCATCACTAATCCTATTGGGCCAAATGACCCTAGTACCAACTCACTTGGCCTCAAAGGATGAAACTCTTGCTTGGCCTGACAGGGGTTTGATTTCTAGGGCTGCGCCTCACCGCCTGTACTGCTCCATTGTTGCCCTTTCCGAGGGTTGGCATACGGTAAAAAGCCAGTTGCGAACAGGGTACTGTAAGAGCACCTCTGCAGCTAGGTGAACACTGTTTTTGGGATAAGGGTATGACCTTCGAGCAAAGCAACCCCTTCCAGTTCCGCAAAAGAAGAGGCTCCGGGACCTGCTCTAGTGTTGAGGTGTTGTTAGGGGTTAAGTGCCAAACTCGTTCTAGTTCTATTTCGACAATGTTAGCTAGCGCTATCGTCCAGTTGTTTTTGAGCCCAAACAGTACTTGTAAAACTCAATTGAAGATTCTGTAATCACGCCAAACCAGAATAACCCTAATAAGTTCTTATGTTTAAGGCTATTTTAGACTTGGGTTACTTGTTCCTTAGAAAGCGAAGGAGGGCGATTGAGAGCAATTTCTCTCAGATGCGTGATATTCGCTAGCGAAAAAGTGCCTCCTTATTGATTGCTGGTCGCCTGCCGGACTCAAGATGCGAAGTAGCGCATAAAGCGAAATTGATTTGCGTAATACGTACTTCTACAGGGGCATCACCTCGGCTGCACTTAGAGCGTTATTAGTTATATACTCTCTATGGGAAGGTATTATATAAAGCTTGTTTTTCAATGGATAATAACAAAAGCCTAAAAAATCCTAAAAACGGATTTTCATCTCGTCATAGCATAATCGCGGGCCTTGTGATGGAATTAGGACTTCCAAAACCTTCTATGAAATCAATAGAGCTGAACCCGTTGTGCTTGTTGCGATCAGGGTTAACTATATATCAAACCGAGCCCGCTCAGGAGTTCGCATTGCGGGTTGGCATGATTCATTTTTTTCTTCGCAGTTTTTGAGAAAAAAAATGTTCCAAATTCTTAGAATTCCAAAAACAACGAAATAGGTTCAAAATCGGAGTTTTTAAGGGCAGAAAATATGTACTAGTACCACACGGCGCAGCAGTACTACTAGTACCATACGCATGGACCG
>MU868336.1:547064-634779 GCA_036418205.1 Ostertagia ostertagi | reverse complement strand
GGAAATAGTCTCCCACGATCTGGGAGAGTAAAGCACTGACGTGATGGCGGATTCCGCAGCGTGGAACGTGGTCGAGTTGTCGCTGTATACGACGTCCGGAGTGCCCCTACGGGCAATAAACCTTCTGAAAGCCAACAAAAACTCCTGCGTGGAGTTGTCGAGCACAACTTCGAGATGTACTGCGCGCGTCGCCATGCACGTGAACAGGCTGATCCACACTTTATTAGAATTAGCTTGCGGATTGCTTATGGTGAGCGGGCCGAGATAGTCTACGCCGATATTTTGGAAAGGTCGTGACCTTTTTACTCGTTCTGGCGGTAACTGCGGCATATTAGGGTACCGATAAGCTTGCCCGTTGACTTTTTTACAAGCTACGCAGCCACGCAGAGTTTTCTGAACATACTTACGAATTGATGGAATGAAAAATCGTTTCCGTAGATTGGCTACGGTATGATAAACGCCTGAATGATGATACAAACTGTGATAATGAAGTGTTATAATACTTGTCAGTTTATGCACAGGCACTAATAGAATGGGTGCCACATCTACGGAGCCTACACGTGCCGGGCAACGGATTAGCCCATCTTGTGCTCGTTGAGCGTTGTATTGGGCCAACTTTAACCGCATTAAAAACGCTTCACTCTCGCGATAATGTGCGAGAATGAGTTGAACTTCAGCGGTATCCATGTCTGACACCGTTATTGACCTTGATGACGAAAGTTTACCTACGGAGGGCAATTTTTGAAGAATTTTATCGCGCGTACGCTGTTGTGCGCGGTCGAACAGTTGCCTACGCAAGAACTTGAGTACATAAACCGTGATACGGACAAGCTTTAAGAAATTATTTGTCACCGAAAAGGGTAACACCGATACGAACTTGCCTTCATGAACCGTCTGCACTGTCTGGTATTCACATTGCACTTCGTCACCCTCTTGCGGAGGGACTTGGAAATCAATTTGTGTATTGGGCCACTGAGTACAAGGTCTACGCAGGAACTGGGGAGCAGTCCACCAAATGTGATTTTCGGCCTCCTTCGTGGCAAGACCGCGAGTAGCACAGTCTGCCGGATTGTCCTCGGAAGCAACATAGTGAAATTTGACTGGTATACCCTGAGACTCGAATCCTGTCAAAATACGCCGGATGGTATCTACGCGATTTTGAACAAAGACCTTGTAAGGTTTCAACGAATGTATCCAATGTAATGCAATTAATGAATCCGAGAATATGTGTATGGCTGCGAAAGGCAAATTCAGATGTTTTACTAGAAATTGCGCCATACGTACGCTAATTAGGGCTGCCAGTAGCTCCGTGCGCGGAACTGTAACAGGTTTGGGATTGTTTTTGCGATTTTGCCATGACTAAGCTGGAATGTGTCGTGGTATGAGTACGATAAACCAGATAAGCGCAACAGGCATAGAGACGCTTAGAAGCATCTCCGAAAACACACAGCTCTAAAGCGCTAGGTTTAGGACTTACTGGCAAGACTAAACGCGGGATAAGCGGCAGTGGATGTTTTAAATCAGCTAATAGCTGATCCCATCGATCTAGCTGCGACCTGTCCAGGGGACTATCCCATCCCAGTTGCTGGATCCAGAGATCTTGTATAAAGATTTTGACTGGAGCCAGAAACGGGGTGAGCAGTCCCAAGGGATCGTAGGTAGATGCGAATGCTCGCAGTGCCGTGCGCTTAGTTTTGACGTTGATCTTCGATATTTTTACGCGAATATCCAATGCGTCTTTAGCAAAGTGCCACCGTATACCTAGCAGAGTAGCGTTAGATGGATTGATGGCGCGATCTTGAGCCGGTATAAGGGAGTTAACGCGAGTAGAATTGCATAAGAATTCCCGAAGGTTCATATGCATTCTGCTAAAGATAGACTTTACGAGTTTGTACTTGTTGAGTGCATCTTCCTGTGAAGTTGCTCCCAAGATGACGTTGTCTACGTAAGTATTATGCGAGATTTCGTCGCCTATGGGAGATCCTTCACGTTGAAGGTACAACTTGATGGCGGCCGCAAGCAAAAACGGTGACGCGTTGACTCCAAAAGGTATGCGTGTAAAGCGTAGAATACGTAAATTGACAGAAGACGGCGGCTTTGATGGATCTTTTAACCACAGGAAGCGAGTAGCATCACGTTGCGAACGTTGAAGTCGAATTTGATGGAATGCTTTTTCAACGTCTGCTATGAGAAGAAACGGATGCAAGCGTGCGCGAAGCAAAATGCCTACGAGATCAGGCACAAGCGATGGACCTTGGTGTAAACAGTCATTGAGACTGCATGCGCCTTTACGCTTAGAAGAGGCATCAAAGACTACGCGTAACTTTGTCGTAGAAGAAGATTCTTTGAAAACCGCCTGATGAGGGATGTAATAAATACGCGGGTCATCAAAAACGTATTCTTCGACATCTTCCACGAAGCCTGCAGAGATGTGGTCTTCAATCGCCTTTACATACTGCTGCCAGACAGATGGATTCTGACTAAGGCGCTGGAATTGACTTGAAAGGCGACAATACGCGAGTTGCTTGTTGTCATCCAAATGCGGATGATTCGCCTTCCAGGGAAAGCATACGTAAAGAACACCGTCACTGAAAACTGCCGTATCGTTAAAATCTTGGATTATAGTCTGCTGTAACTTGTTATCGACGGAAGGATCGTAGTCATCGGCTATGCCGAGAGCGTCCAAGGACCAGAGGCGTTCTACTGCGAGTAGTCCTCGTGCTTGGTGACTGACAACTGTGTTGGTCGGTACTTGCGGCTTTGCGGAGGCCTGACAGAAAAACCGAATTTTCTGAGACGACTGTGTCGAACACGAGTATGACATGAACATTGCCCGAAGGGAGGCGCAACATGGGCGGTATCGGTGACAGAACGTCCAGTAGTGGTCGATACAGATAAGGACGTCGGAACGACGACTGCGCACTGAAAAAAGGGCAACGGGAACCATGATCCTGAATGAACTCGATATCCTCCGACGACAGCGCGGTGTTAATTGCGCTACAGTAATGTTTGCTTAGTAGTGATGCTCCACTACGAGCCCTTATCGAAGAGTGCAAGTATGACTGACGTTACCAGAGCTTCTGTGGTGGACTGACACAACCCAAAACGTCGAGGCTGCACGTTGGAAATTTTAAGGGACAGACGTTTGCTACGCTTGATGTTATGAAGGTTCTTGCGCTCCGGAGTTCGAGGAATAGGTTATGATTGTGCGAGTCGCGCGGAGTTGCAGTGAAGCTTTGCCTTTTACAAGCATGAGCGATGCGAAATTGCCGGATTGAGTGAAATATTGATAGAAGAAGTACTATAAAGCCGAATTGAGACTAAGTCCGCTTGCGTCCTCAGACGCTAGAGCCTGAGTCTGTTGCGGATATGGCGATACGGAGTTTTGTTGACAGACGCCCCTTACGGTGAGAACTAGAACGTACACGGGTTGGTGACTGGTTGAGCGAGAAGAGGGTGGCGACCAGCGAGTTCTGCTCGACTGATACGTTACGGAGCTACGAACTGAGACCAAAAAGCATGTTCAGCTTCGAAGGGACGAAAAAAAAATACGAGCGTGTCGATGTTGTCTGTCGGATTACGCGAGGATTAGCGACGGCGGCGAACAGATGGCGATGGTTATTGTCTTCGCTACATCGCCTCTCTGCTCGAACTGCTATGGACTGGCTTGCGGTACTGGCGGAGAGAGCTCGTGATTGAGTGTCCTGCATGTCCGACAGAATGGATAATTACATAGCGAGATGAATGTGTCTTCTCGCAAGCGATTTCCACAGAGGATTAGAAATTTTACGAGAGTGCGTCGCCTAATGGTGAGTCAATGGGGACGGGTTGAACGATGGTCTACGGACCCGCAAAAACAACACGAAGATGAACTGCGTGAATGCTGTGGACGCGACGGTGAACGCGATGGAGTGCGCTGTGAATTTATTGCACCTACGGTGAAGCTAGTTGTAAGGGTGGTAGAGTCCTCGTATTTTTCCGTGGATGCGATGATGCTGTCCAACTTCTGCATGATCTGATTGAGATCAAAATCAGAGTTGGTTTGGAACTCGAGGTCATGTAACTTGCGCTGGATTTCCGACAGAAATTTGCTCTTGACCAAGTCAAGGAGTGGCAACACCGTACGGAAATCTTCGTATCTACGCAGCCCATGAAGAATACCGGATATACGAAACCAGGTATCACGCAGGTCCTGACCGTTGTTACGAGCTACGGGCAGTTGCTGGAGCTGCCTATGGAGAGTCGCACGCGTCTTGTACGGACGGTCGTAGCGCCTCTTCAAGGCCTCCACCAACTCAGAATAATTGCACTCGTCGGGGTCGAGGTCCTGGAGCACTACCTGGGCTTCGCCTTGCAACAAGCTTTGCAAATACAGAAATTTATAGACTGGTGGTGTATTAGGATCATTATGTACTGCGAGCTCGAAGGCGCACCAGAATCTATGGAATTTTGTAATATCCCTTGTGAATGGTTCCAACACAAGCTTGCCAAGCTGAACTGCAGGCTGCGCTAATGGTGCCGAAGGGAGTGGCGGAGTTGATATTGTGGGATGGAACTGCGTACAATACGGTGATGAATCAGATAGGCTGTTAGGCCGCTGCGGTAGCACGAAGGATCGTGAACTGTCACTCGCTGTTGACGCCGTTGCCGAGTGTTCCCGTAGATCTTCTTGAGCACGTTCGGGGACACTTTGTGGTGTGTCTGAAAATACAACATGCTGATTACTATCAATAAGCGCATTAACTTCTTGTAAACGTGCGCGTAAAGATGTAACAGTTGCCTCAGCTGCTACGATGGCATCGCTTACGCGAGACTCGTACATGGAAGATTCATGCGCACCACTATCTGCATCGTGAACGTCGGAACCTTTTAACAAGTTCTAGGAAGACCTGACGCCTTTCCGTAAGCGTACGTAGTGCTGTGAGTACCTGGGTTAGATAACGTTCGACTGTCGCTCGGTAAGCCTCAAGACTGTGTAGTGAGCTCATAGCCTGCGCATCTACTGGTTGGAATAGAGATGCGGGGATCTTACCTTTGATGGCTTCCCAAGCTGTGATCGCTTTGGTCATGTTTGCTTTGCTGGCATTGACGCTAGACATTGTTAGTATAGGCAGGAGGTAGTAACTGCCACACCCAATCTAAAATGGGCAAGAATGAATATGTGTTTGTCCGTAAGGTAGCTGTGGCCAGCAGCCCCCTACGGCGATTGACGGGTAACATACTGCGCGAGTCTGGCAAGGCAAGAAAAACCATATGTGAGAAGAAAAACGGCAATATACGCATCAACGAAGTTGGAGATAACAAGAGCAGCATAAAGGGGACTATGGAGCAAAAAGATTGCTAACGCGTAACAAATGCAGTGGTACATGCCAATATACACCTACGTATAACAGCAACCATGGTATCATGCCCGGAGAAACAACGGGATCATGTCCAGGAGGGTTCATAGTACGTTGACAAACGCACCGTCGCAACTAATCTCCGTCCGTACGGAGTTAACGCTGACTCGACGTATAACGGCTGTCCCTACGCGGGCTTGTGCCACTCAAGGCAACGTAGGTAAGAGCCAGGTCCCACACGGAGAAAAGCAGGGTAACCCAATAGCAACGTATGTGAATTGACATAGACGTTTGTATTTGTAAACGTAGTGTTTGCAGCAGCAACGGAGCCAAGCGGGTAAGCGGCGAGCGCGAGAGGGCTCGATCACTAAGGCCCAACGTGGGTTTCCCACACGTTGAACCCCAGTCCGATGCACCATGTCGCGCCGGCGCGAACGCCTTGCCTCCCGCATACGCTCGTAAGCATCGGGGTTCACCCGCGAATGAGGCGGCGTTGGCGTCGGCGCGAGGGTTCCATCGGGGTCTTATGCGGCGCTCGCCCTCGCCTCTTCGCCACTAGGCCGCGGGCACAGTTACCCTTTGGCCCTGCTGCCGCCAATTAGCGTCTCACACCGCTAACTGATCCATTTCATACATATTCCGTACGCACATGGCCACTCCATTCTTATCTATTTCCCAATCGGCGTATTAATGTCTCACGGCCCGGCCTACGAACCTTCTATTTAATCTACATGGACGTCCACATGTAGATGAGATACACTTGGACTAATCCTATTATATCAAAAGTAAACTGCGACATTATAGATTCATGTAACTACGATATATATAACGTTACAATTCTGAATAAATGTGAGGTACGGTGTACTTCACCGCCCACGGCTTAAAGGTCGAACCCAGATCTTAACTCACGGGGGGAGACGCGGTCCGGTCCGTACCTGTCGGGTTTCCATACCTGGTCGCTACTCTTATCCGAGTTGTCGGCTTACGGCAGACCAGCGGTCCTTGTTGGATGTCGAACCGGGACCAGGAAGTGCGGCGATGACGGGCCGCTACGGCGACGTAAAGTACGGGCGCAGCGGGGACGCGGCCACTCACGACGACGGCAGCTACGAAGACTGACTCATTCGGCCCGGCGTCCTCTGCGTCTTCATTGTTCCAGAAACTTCGAAGTGGCAGGCGCGCCAGGACCCACGCGCGCCCTACCAGGCGTGACCTTTAAGAAGTCGTACGAACGTCACGACAGGGTACAATAAAAGCAACCATACAAAGACACACGTTATACGCTGTCAGACTATACAGATGGGGGACTTAGAAAACCTAAGGTATATTTAGAAGGTGTCTTATCGTATTAAATTAACTTAAACTATCAATTTTAGTTTGTTTTTGCGTAAAAAAATAAAGGACAAGTACAAACACTCCTACAGATCCCGAAATTAATGTGAAAAACGCTTTCTCAACTATAAGGAATGTTCAGGGTGACGTCAAAGTAAGTTAAATATGACTTTATAAATTATCCAAAGCAAGATATTATGAAGAAAATTGAATAATTTTTAGAAATTCAAGTGTACAGAGTTTGCAATCTCCCTTGGTTGGCCTCTGAATGATTGGTTAGGAACACCGATTATCAAATTAATGTCCGAGAACGAGATTAAGGATTACGAGGTGAATATTACATTTAGCTTCAATAAACAACCTAATGAAGATGTAAATTAAGGACGGAAAATTGAAATGGGGAAGTTTCGATCTTGAGGCTTTTTTGAAATCTCAGCTGTTCAAAGAAAAGATATCCAGATGTGAATGGAACGGTCTCTAGCGAGGTAAATATACTTAATATAAATGGGTACTAAGACGAATGCATTAAGATGTGGACTTTTTGAGTTGATATGAGATCGTTAAGGAAAAAAGTCAAAAACGGAAGCACGACGATAGTGTATGTGATGAAAGCGAAGAGGGAACAAATTTGAAGAAGATTGCCCGTTGTGAAAACGAGCCTGAAGTGTCTCTTTAAGAGAAAAGTGTTGTTTTTATTTTTAATGTTTCGTTCCAAGATTTTTATCAGTGAAATTTGTGTTGGTTATCTAATAAAATTGAGACAAGAAGTGTATCCTTAATAATTGTAAATGTCTAGAAGATAATGGATACTTAAAAAAGAAGAGTAAGAACGTCAATCGACGTGAAAATTGGACCACCGGTCCCGAATAATTCACCACTGGTGACGAGAGGCGTTAGCCTCATGAGAAATAAGTTATAAAGAATGTTATATCCCGTAAGACGGAACTGGAAAAAACACTGACAACGGGTTGCCCTCGAAGTGCAGTGCATTCCAGCACAGTCACATAGAGAATGAGAATAAGTTCAGTAAGGTGGGAACTTGTAAAAAAAGAGTTAGGGTGTGGTTCGTTTCGCCTCTACACTCAGACGAACCACATATTTCGTGTACCCCCGAGGCTCATCAGTGAGTAAGGGTTGACGAAACAATGTGTTCCTACAAGAGTCTATGATGTGTAAAGAGTTGAGAAAATATAAATGGGTAAACATGTTCAAGTTAAAAGGATACACAAACAAAGCGGTTGTAAAGAGAGGTTATGTCTCGCAACGAAATAGGCTACCTTATATACATGCATTTAATACTCAGGGAAGCAATTAGCTGCCTTGTTACTGGAGCAGATTATTACTTAGAGAAAAAATAAACAGCACATTAAGCATAAGGCACAAATATGGAAGGAATAACTAGTAATTAATTAACTATAATTGATTAAAATAGAATTAGTAATAACAAAGTTAACAACGGTTAGAGGAAAAACTTCATACACTTAGTGAAAGATTTTATTTACTAGGTAACTAATTTTTTTTGAAATTGTTATATAACCCATATTTATAACAAATAAATTTATCTTTATAAATACATTTAAGTATATTAGAAATGATAAAACCGTAACTGTGTTCGTTATCAATGAGGACATTTATAATGTCCTTGACCTTGGTTACAAAAGTGTCAAACATAGTGCATGTGTTAGCAATTCTAAGTATTTCCGTATAGATAACCGCTCCTTTAATGGTATTAGAAATGTTAGTAAAGCTATGTGGGAATCTTAAAACTTTGAAGCTGAAGTCATCGGTTTTATTATATAATTCAGTGACTATTCTGTTAGTGATAGTGCAGATAGATAGGTCCAGGTAATTACTATGACTATCTGGATTGTGGGTTTTTTCAACTCAAGTTCATTTTGATAAACTAGAGTGAGCTGTGCATCGATATTAATTTCACTTTGATTATGTAATATTAATAGGTCGTCCATATATCTATACGGTATAAAGAGATTTTGTTTATCCAATTTAATATTTTTAGCAGAACTGTATTCCACATACGATAATGTGAGGTCAGCCAAGAGTGGCCTGAAATTACCTCCTCGTGGAACTCCTCTAGTTTGTTTGAAAATGTGTTCACTGAACACACAGTAGCTGTTTTAATAGGTAGTCTGTATAGTATAACAAATCATTGATTTGATAGTATCTATAATTGTTCTTGATATAATTCCCATCAGTATAAAAACGTGGTATCCATTAGTAGCTACATACGGTTTCCTGTCATTTGTGTGAAACATATATTCAAAATTTCTCTAACATTGCAAATAATGAAATTATATTCAAGGTTAGTAAACATACCTGTAAAATCAGCAGTATATACTAATCTAATCTTCACCCTTTGACATGGTATAGCTCTGAATAGGTGATTCGCTTGCCGCTGATCAGAACATGCATGCGCCATGCATTTGGCCCCCATAAGAAATTGCAGAGGCGTTTATACTTAGTGGCTACAGAACAATCCCAATATCTAGTGTTTGGAAGAAAGCTTTCAAGTTACTGATTGCTTTTGGTTTCAATTATGTCAACCTCAGAGGTCGAGGGATTGATAGGCTTCACCAAAATTGAATCCTTTGAAGCTGCAAGTGCTACGTAAGGCTTCCACCTACTGAATGAAGCGTTTCCGACAGCTATCCCTGGGACAAACAATCTGTCATGTTTTCTGTACATATACTATTCGGAGCTATTATAGTATACGGTGGTATCCATCAAGGCCAAGCCTAAGAGGTAGCAGGAACTTTGGGGAAATGAAAATTGCTCGCGTACCTTGAAGTCTCTCCCTCGTTGCCTCAGACTTGTGCTCGTTTTTAAAAAAAAAAGAGATGTCCTACGCAATTTCCATCTAATGCCCCCATGGGCGCAATGTTTCTCCCAGGGGGCACTCAGTCGGAAGGCGACTAGGACTAAGCCCAACACAGAGGGACGAATTCCGGAGCGAATGAAATTTGTTTACGCAGCTCTGATTCCCTCTTTTACTTCCAAGCTTAGTTCCAAAGCTGAAAGTTCATAAGTCTCACGCAATATTACAAGCTGCCCCCCCCCCCGGAGCCACACTGCGCCCGCTTTACCTTACAATAACGCCTATATTCTGTTTCGCAATTTGATTACTCTTCAGGTGATACCGTACTCTGGGCGAACACTCGATTACTTCACGGTCGCGACGAATATCGTAATGTTCCGAACGGTAATCGAACGTTGACCAGTTGCTATTTCTTGGGACATTATCAAATCGGGAGTGCGGACTCTACGGCGAAAGCTCGGTCTGCCTGCGCAGCCATCGGCCTAGGACTCATGAATTGTTGAGGATTCTTAATCTTCTGTTCTGAGGGACGATTGGTTTCACCTCACATCTTTATATCACAGCAATAAATCTATGTTACAATACGATAACAAATTACCTGAAACTATCTTACTCAAATTCGTAACAACATCGATTTAGAAGTCTTCCAAGAACAGTAAGAGAAGCGCAAAAGAGTGGTCGGCATATCATTTTTGATAGTCATGCCTAAGCAAAGGCGGTACATGGTGAAACTGGATGCAAAATGCGTACATGTGGAAATATCTCGGTTCATAAATTTGGACACCAGAAAATCGATATCAAAATGACGCGACGAATACAGAGTGAGAAGTCGGCAGAGGAAATGTTAAAAAAGGAAATGAATGAAAAGAGAGTGATTTATGCGGAAATCTGTAGCACGCTTCTGCACAAGGAGCAATATGGCGGCCAGGGGTCACCTGCGGTATTGCGCAAGTTCCAGAATTTGACGACCCCTTCCTTTTCAGGCGGTATTGGTACGACTCACCATATTAACTATCATGTACTTTCACATAAATTTTTAAGCTCGATCAATGCTGGCATCAAAAGATGCAGTCACCAACATGGAGAAGGGGTGGAGGGGGTCAATCGCGCGCTTTGTCTCGTCAGAGGGAATCGAGGCAAATGGAAGTTTAACATTAATAAGAAGGATTTCAAATCTTTTGCGGTAAAACCAAATACATCATTTTAATCGCTAAAGCATTCTACTTTCAGAAACACGAGGGATTTTGTCGATCACTCAACTTTGCTTAACTCTCTACTCGCTAAAAAACTATTCTTGTCGCAATACATACATCAAAGTTAGAAATTATAAATAGGGTGTCGTTACGAAGAGTATTTGAAATGTTGTGGATGTTCCCATATTTCAAAAAATCGTACCGTTAGTGTTCGATTTCTGTGCACACGGGCGAGTTTTGACATTTCAAACATTATAACTTTCTTACTGTATTAAACTCTTTTTGCAAACGTCTAAGGCTATTAAGAATTAGAGAGATATAGAGCTTCAGAATCAACGGACTGTTAAAATTTTCCAGCGATCATTTGTCTGAGGATATATGTCCCGTCGTTTTCCGGTTTATTCCCACCTTGATTTTTTTCAAGCAATTTTCCCTATGCAGTCGCGAGCCCCCATAACTTCTTCAAATGCTTAAATGTGATGAGAAGGGTAAAGATTGTTGGTTTACTCAGAGGGAGTACTTATAATCACTGTTGAATGTTTTCTGAATCTTTCTTCTTTCAATTTTCTCTAAGGCGTTAGACTCGAAGCAGCAAATGCTACACTTGGTTCGCTTAGATTTTTATTTGATTTATTTTATTATTGATTTGATGTTTTGATTGTTTTTTTACGAGAAGAAACGCACTCGGGTTATACGCCGTGCACCTATCTGTGGGCAGAGTTCGCCCGATATTTGAAGCTTTCTGTTTTCCTAAAGAAGGTGTAGTATTCCGTTGATTGTTAGTTGTATTGTGCTGTTAGTATCGGGCACCACTCTCGTAATATAACATCCCCTCATGGAAACCTGCTCTTACAACTTTGTTATCGGGATTTCAGGGAAATGTGTTGCGAATATCGAAGACAGACCATGTCGTTTTTGTGCATGCGCTTGTTAACATAAGTTTTCAGCCTTTATTTGTGCATTATTGGTTAATTGTTACTTTGTCTTCGCTCGTGCGGAGTTGAGAAACAGCCGGCCACGCGTCCGGATTAGCGTCGGTAATAAGCGAGATGATTAGAGGGTTTACTTTCGGCTGATGCGTGAGATCTTATAGCGCTCTGCATGATTTAATGCTCCATGGCAGCTTCATGTCTGTATGACTCATCCAGATAGCGTGCAGAAAGCTCCTGGATATAGTGCTGAAGGCACTCCCGGAGACTGCAACTTTTCGAGCCGTTGCTGCCGCCGTCTGTGGATAAGACCCCCTCCCTCTTCGGTCGGCTGAATACGACCCCTCGTTGTTCTTTGCGCAACGCAGGGTTGACCCTGTATGCGGCTGATATGCGGTTGATACGCGCGGACAGCGGGATGCGAAGTGATAGGGATTGATAAAGCTTTGCAATGTACTGCCAAAGAAACGATGAAAATCAATTAAATACGTATGTACGTGTAACGAACAAAAAAAACACCCTAAAAGCAGGGTTAGGACTAGGCCCTGGTGAGGGCCTAGGCCTTCGCTGATATGTATGCATTCTCGGAACTGAAAAATTAAGTACAATAGTACTTAAGTACAACAATATTTCAACACAATATGTAGAATTCAATGAATCTAAGACGACTGGAGCACGCTAACGAAACAAAGAAAAGTTTGGCATTAGAGTCTACCGTAACCTCTGGACTTTCAGTATACTGTGTTAGGCTTGCTGACTACTCATGAGGCGTTCATTTAATCGCTCCGAAAATCCTAATTTCTTCAAGCTTATAGGCATATACTAGCCCTTTATTTGGCATGATCTGTTTGTGCATTCTAGTGGACGAATCCTAAAAGAAGTTCTTCTGTGCGAGTCAAAATGATTGGTGTGTTATCACAATCGGCTAGTGGACATGGTGGGTGGAGTTTCAAGGAAATGCGTACGAGTTACCTTGCGTGGTGTCAATATAAGAAAATCAATTCAATTGTAGGGTTCCTTATATTGAGCAACGCAAAGCCTGCCGAGGAGAGACATGGTCGAATAGGAAAGTCACGCTCTCCAGACAAAGGCTACTCGTCCGAAGTAGCGTAAGCCCCGCCCACTTCATCTTCTAGGAGCCCATTCCGACACGCTAGTTGTAAGGGTTCCTCTTGTGACCAGCGTGCTCATTTGGACCAGCGTAAACGTTGTCGTGAAGAGACATGCATGATCGAATGGGGCCAGTCCCTCTAAGACAAAGTCCTGATGAGTAAAATCCCGCCCACTACAACTCGTACGCGCCCATTCCGATAGTATGACAATGACCTGTCCCACAAAAACCAAAACGATCGCGCACAGTAGTAGCCCTTTGTTCATATTGAAAAACTAGAACGACTGAAGCTCGAGGTGGAAAAGTGTGAACTAAGAGGGTGAGAAACGACAGACAAGAGCGGTGATATGACAGGATCGAGTGGACAGACAGTGTGATAGTGAGAAGATGCAAAGTGCTCTTGGATACTCACAGACACGCAGAGAGGGAGGAAGGAGAGGAAGAAAGAGAGTAAGAGGGATAAGGAGAAGGAGGGGGAGGAGAAGGAGGAGGGTATCACAGAAGTCGTCCTTTCAATATGGCATGATTCGCACGTACTCGTCAAAATTTGAATGCGATGTATTCTGTCGCATGAAAGAACAACAAGGGGATGTACGCGGGGTGGGGTGGGGGGGGGGGTGTGCTGACAGCAGTATTGTACTCAGTGTATGGGACTTGGGGAATATGAGTGCGGAGTCGAATCCCTGGGTATCGTTGCTGCTTTGTGATTGTAGCATCTAATCATCTACAAGCTCCTAGTTTCCCATTTCGCGAACCTTCGGGTTAACAGACGCGCGCGAATGGACGTCACTTATAAATAAAATTGACAATAGGATAAAAATGCAACCAGAATGAACGAATGAATCCGAACGGGGGCGGATCCGACTAGATTCCGGATTTGGAGAACGAGACCCGCAGATGAGCGTTCTCGGCCAATTTATGGTTGTGCATGGCGATGAGCGTGTCGATGGCCGTTTTGATCCTCCAATTGGCACAGCGCCATTTTGTGATCCTTCCTGAAACACAAAGTACTGCATTCATCACCACGACTTCCACCGTATTTTCTGGTAACTCACGGGAAGAACTTGAACGCCTTCACTGTGAAACCGTTCGCTTCAAATGTCAGCGTTTGCTCGGAGATGTTTGGTGGAATGTTCGACAGGTGAAGAGTGCAACTGGGTGGATAAATATTCATGTAGTTCTTGCTACCTGGTTTCTTAAAGCGATGTAGCGTCGAATGAGAATAATCTCCAGTAAGACCCGCGTCTGGTTGACCTAAAAATAAGTTTGGGTCAGAATTAGGGTGAAAACAGATTGTTCAATTCGATGGACTTCGCTGGTCACTGCTATTCGTTACCAGCAATATGTTCCGAAGAGCGCAGCACCGTGGCAGAAATTGCACTGGTGGCATTTAAACACATTGACAACAGCTGACGCGGTAACGCGTCCCACTTTGTGCACCTCGTGGGACATTGTGACGCGGTGAAGGCTTCCACCCAATCATCCCAAAGGGAAATCCTACTATATATAATTCGCCTAAGTCTATAAGCCGTTGGCTGTGTGTGTGCTGTGTGGGTGTGTGTGTGTTGTGTGTGGTGTGTGTGATACGCAAATTCACTAAGCTGGGTCATCAGCAATGATAGGTGTGTGTTGTGTGTGGGGTGTGGTGTGTGGTGTGTGTGTAATGTGTCGTGTGTGTGTGTGTGTGTGTGTGTGTGTGTGTATGTGTGTGTGTGTGTGGTGGTGTGTGTCTGTGTGTTGGTGTGTGTGTGTGTGTTGTGTGTGTGCTGTGTTGTGTGTGTGTGTGTGTGTGTGTGTGTGTGTGTGTGTGATGTGTGTCGTGTGTGTGTGTGTGTGTTGTGTGTGTTGACTGTGGTGTGTGTGTGTGTGCTGTGTTTGTGTGTGTGTGTGTGTGTGTGTGTGTGGTGTGTTGTGTGTGTGTTGTGTGTGTGTGTGTGTGTGTTGTGTGTGTGTGTGTGTGTGTGTGTGTGTGTGTGCTGTGTGTGTGTGTGCTGTGTGTGCTGGTGTCCGCAAATTCATAGCTCGGGTCACAGCAATGATAGCGCCATTATTCTTACATACGTATTGTTATAGGGGCTGGGATGGGGACACAAGTGGTATATGATAGGAATTGATAACTGCTGATTATAGCTGATAGGAGGGGCTAGAAAGCGAGCATCGCCAATTTCCTTTTGTCGTTCATATTGGTACTAGAGCGTCTATACTAACAAGTACTATGTGGGGTGGTCCCAGGACATTAGTGGTACATGAATGAAAGCGATAGCAACTGATAAGGGCTGATAAGATGCTTTAGAACCTAGAAGTCGTCGATTCCGTCACTTGAGTCGCATTGGCACCAGAGCAACCATTATTACAAGTGTTATAAGGGGGGGACGAGAACATTCCTGATGGGTGATTGGTAGTGAAACAATCGATAAAGGCTGATAAGGCACGTCAGACGCAAAAGTCGTCGATTCGCTCACGTAGCTTGCGCTGACACTAGAGCGTCCCTGCTTACAAATTCTATTTGTAGTGTATTATTATTATTTGTAGTGGTACGTGCACATTGTATGACCAGCTTAGTTAATAGGGGTCTATTGCATAAACTCAATCAAGTGTTCAGCAAATGATAAGTTTCATTTCTATCACGAATGCTCAAATTCATTGAACGGCTAATCCTTTCGGGGTTCTAAATAATGATGAATGTGAACAAATGATAAGCCTTAGTTCTCACTTATGTAAATAGGCATATTTCATTCTCCTTTTGAAACTGACAGCAAAAGATTCCCCGCTAAATTATCCGAATTAAAGAAGAATGTTGGATGTTAACAGTTATGAGATAAATATGCCAATTCAGCTCCATACGTTATCACGCGTATTTTCGATGGACTTTAACGAAATTGGGAAAGGTATAACACATTCAATAGTGAGGTGGCTAATGAAGGGCCTCATGCTAATATTCCACGGGCCCTCCAGTTTCGCTGAAGCCTGCCATGTGATGCGCGCGATAGCGGACGGAGCAAAACTGGTTAAGTAAAATTTCCCTCTTCATGGCCTTAACCCGTCATTTCGGTCGAACTTCCATTACTGTAACTCCTGATGAACTAGACAGATCGAACATCATTGAAGACATTTCATCGCATCTAAGTATTGCTTATTTACAGCTCAGAATTCATGAATTTGGTGTACGGCGGCGGCGTTTTCAAAATCGCTCTTGTCCCACGCGGTGCAAAAACGCAAAACGCGCGATGTCCTCAGCGTGTTAAATACAATTTGACCTAGACAATAGCCTTTCCAGACAGGAAAATGTACGGGATGTGGGATTCCATAACGTTGCTTCATCTCGAAAGGATTATATATGTTTATTTTTTGAGCAGTGCTTGTCCTTCTACAGATGATGCGGTACCGATCATCCCAGCATGGAGGGAGGGGGGTGGAAGACTTGAGGCCAGACGAACGAGCCAGGATTTAGTTCCATACCGTACGGGTGATAAGCAGTGCCGCTTCCGCCTGACTAATTGTCACAGTCACTTCATGGCGTGACTCGCTAGGATTGTAAAAATGAATAGATGTTTTAGGCAAGGCTTCCATCGTTCTGTACAGTCCCGGAAACAATCGCCTCATACGTAAATGTACAATATAATGTAGTGCAGTGATCGAGCCTTTCATTACTTCTCTGGTGATGTTGAAGGATTTTCTATGCCAATGTTGCCTTTTCTTAAAGGCACGCTCCGGAATTAGGCGCGCTCGCCTATTCCATTCCGGGGATAGTAGAAAGGAGGATGAGCGCTGATGTCTCGCGCCCGTTTTGCCGCTTAAAAGTGCGCGACAAAGGCGCAAGGAGCTCGTCCAACTGTGGCCCTGCCTGAAAGCGCGAGCACATCTGAAGCAGCGGTCCTATTGCAATCCAATGTCTTTGGCACTGGAGCAACTGGAGTTAGGTTCGTGGAACTCGTCCAACGCGCCCCTTCTCTATCCCAAGGTGGATTGTGAAATAGGGGAGGTCTCCGTACGGGACTTAATCGATGGTTTCGTTTGCTTTCCTGCTCTTTTCCAGACCACCTCCCCCCTCTAACTTCATAACTGAACGCTTTTTTATACCTATTTTATCCCGACTCTTGCCTTTAAAGGAATCCTGCGCGGAAAAATCATGATTCTATTTCAGCCATAAATCACTGGCTTGAGACTCATTATCCACAATAATAGTGAAAAGAACTGAAGTATTGCTTTCGTTTTGTTTATAAATTCGAAAACTCGAAAAGGCTGCTACGCGTTTTAATTGCCCACGGACGTCTTTCACAAATGCTGGCGACGGGATGCTCAAAATTGTTTCTTGGAGTGCATTCACTAGAAGCTCTTTCTGGCCTTCAGCTTCGATGCATTCACATCTTGCAGTTCCACTCCATCCTATTCCATCGATCGATTGTCTCCACTCTCCGAAATCGCGCGCTTCAACCCGATTCTCTCAGCGCGTCGCGTGGTACGTAGCCGGCCAAACGCCGTCATCTTTCCATGCCTCGCCTGGCTCTGGCTCCTGGTCCTTCGATGGTCCATAAAGTGTAGTTTTTGTACGTTTGTTTCTCTTCAGAAAACGAATCTTCATGCGTGAAACTTTGTGTGCTATTTCCAGTGATCACAACTGACATATTCATGTTAGGAAAGAGTGCAAGAATTTTTCGCGCAAGATTCCTTTAATATCGTGTCCATGTTGTCGCTTGCTGGACACCCTTCCAGCTCCGGTAGCCAACTGGAATAGGTAATGGTAGGAGCACTGATTGTGAGCACACAGTTGTGGTTGTACTCGAATTGGAGGCTTTTGCTTTCAAAACCTTACTTCAGCCCTTAAAAACGGATTTTGCGATAAAATGGCCGTCTGATGGAAATAAAGGCTGAATGGTTATAGGTTCAGGGTTGAGAAAAATGCAGGAAGAAAGGTTCAAATCTCAGGAGAGACCCCTCTCTTGCCCATTGCTTTCCTTGACGCGACCAGCTACCGACAGTAGCTTACCAAACCACCCTTTGTGGCGAATTCAACCATTTCCTTCAGAGCACTGCACTCCTCTGGAGAAGGTATATTTCCACTTTTTCGATCCCTGGTTTATCGTGGAATCTAATCAATTGTGACTAACAACCGTACCTCGCCATTATTTTGAAAATTTGGAAACGCAAATCTGATTAGTAATGAGGTGTAGTCCTATGCACGAATCTTGCGACGCTGAGCTCATATCCATTTTTAATTTTTGCCGAACGATTCTATGAACGAAGTTATGAGGGTTTCTTCTCACGGTATCTCACTGTGGCGCCCTCTACATCCGTCTATCCCACTTGGCTCTCATAAGAAGGGCCGGAGAGCAGCCATTGCAGCGCGTCTGATGTTCTGATGGGTAGCGCTCTTGCTTCATATGGGTGAGGTCACATGTTCCAATCCTGGAAGGAAGGAGAAGTTTTGAAGGAAAACTTTTGAATTTTTCCAGGGCTCCTGGTACTAACCCAGAAAGAGTTTGTGATCGGGTATTTTGTTGACATGCGCCCCACTTGACACCTGGAGGCTGCAAACTGCGGAATGGCGCGATGTAGAGGGCGGCACAGTGAGATACCACTGTGAGAAGAAACCCTCATAACTTCGTTCATAGAAACGTTCGGCAAAAATTGAAAGCGGATTTGAGCTCAGCATGCAAGACGCGTGCATCGGGCTACACCGCATTACAAATGGCTGAACCGACCAAATGACCATTCCTTGTAAGACGAACCCTCTTTCGGTAACTGAACGTTGTTGTGCTTGGATGGTGCGACTCGAATCACTCGATCGTGCCATCGAATCTTGTCCAAATGCTGCATTGCTGAAATACTAGGATGTAAACTCAATTTTAATTTCTCAAGTAGAAACTATCAGGAAAAATTTCTATATGGCAGTCTGCTGAGCATATTCCTGTATTATTGCTAGATAATTGGACCTATAGGCCTGCTTTCATCAGTGTGTACTGAAATACCAGATGTACCCACCTGACTGAGCTTGTTGTGGTTCCGAGTACTGTATCAAAGCGTTATCCTTTTTGTTGTAGAGAATTTTCACACGAACTACATCACCATAGACACCTGAAATTGGCAGCTTGACGGAGGGATCGACGAGAAGGCTTGTCAATTTCGCAATTGGACCAAAATAATTAATTTTCCGCGAGGAAATCAAAGAATTGGCTATAGTCGGAAAATAAAAATTCACCGAATAGCGTGAAGAGCGCATCGGGCGATACCTTCTGAAAAGCACTTAATTACACGAATAAATAAATGACTGAATAAATGAATAGATCCATTCGAAGTAAAGCCCGTGGTGCAAACTCACATTTTCGTCTAAATTTGACACCAGAACCACGGACGTAATACTGAGTATATTGACAGGGAATCGAAGGGAGGTGAGCGATGATGGGGTGAGACCGCCGACGGCTCCACCAAGTGCACTCAACGACGGAAGGTACTGTGACAGGGCGGTTGCATCTGTAAGATGTAAGCATCAGCAGTAGAGAGGGATAGAAAGGGCGAATGATCACATCAGAGACTTCAGACAGGAGTTTCTGTGCAGGTGGACAAAACCAGCATTTGCCACCATTCGCTTCAAATAGAAGCTTATGTTGGTCACTTCCTTAGACACACATTCCGCTATGGAATAAGTAGAGTGCTAGGTGCTCGAAAATGAACAAATTGTGCTAACTGGTCCAATGATATGAAAGAAATAACTGCTAAGATATGCTGAAATCGTCTAGCGAGGTGATCCTATCGGGGAAGGGGGGGGGGTGGTAGCGCCTTTCTCCACAGGTCAGCCGTTCCTGTTGAGTTGTTTGTTGAATACGAGTGAGCAGAGATGCGCTTGTTGAACAAAGGAAATGAAGATAGCCAATGAGACTTATGGACAGGAGTTCACGCCCCGCCAATAGGATTGGCACGCAATGCGATCTAAGAGGTTTAGCGGCTTTTGTATTGATTCCTGCATCGCTAGGAGGCCGAACACCACGGTGCTTCCGTTTTCAAATGTACTGAAACATACCTACTCAATCATGATAAGTGCCTTTAAATCTGCTATCCTCGCGTCTTGGCAAAAAGTAGCCGATTTTTTCTAGGAAAGTACAAGGAGGTTCTAAGTGCTGATTGAAGTGAAATGGCAATCACATGACAGGGTAAGTGATATAGAAAATGAAGAGATCCTGACGTCAATTCGAACTGTACAGCTGTCAGTCAACTTGATCTTCTTTTCATGATTACTGGTAAATCACAGAAAAGCTTCTTAGCTGGAAGCGGAGTGAATTTAGCAAATCACCTGCTCCTATCGTTGAAGGAATGAATGTGGTTGCCGGATTAGTTCTGAAGGCAAATGAATACGGGGATGCCGTCGGTAGAAGTGATTGAAGACCCGGAATTCCTGAAGAATGCAGAAAAGAATGTAGACCCGGAATCCCTAAAGTATTAAGATTTTGAAAATACGATACCGAAGACTATTGCTCCACTTTTTAAGTGGATATGAGTTCGGGCAGCTCGTCCAGCACTTTTTAGAAACATTTATTTTCCAACAGCTCCGGTAAGAATGATGAGAGCCCAGTGCTTGTAAGGAGCCTTGACACCAACTTCTAACTTCAAATCCAAGTATAGACCGCACACGAGATGTACTATCCAAAGTTGCTTACAAAAGGAGCTACTAGCAAGCACGTTACGATGACCATTCGCAGGAGTAGATGCGCTGCAGCGATGACTGGATTAGATCACCTTGGAGACAAAAATAATCTGGCGCTCAAAAATGCTCTCTTTCAAAGTTGCCTAGATGAGTTGAAGGGACGTTGACACGCGCGTTCGCGTAGCGGAATTAGGTGGGTGCAGACAAAGCAAGTCCCATTCAATTGGTAGGCACTTTTATTAGCCCTAAAGACAAACAGATAGTGGTTCAATTGACTCTATTTTTATTATATATTATTTTTATATTAATGTTATATACTACATTTTTTTTCAAAATAAATACGCTCAATTTTTCCCAGTCTGCACTACTTTTACCTTTCAATATTCATTCAGACTCCATTAGTGCAAACACTCCTCTCACTCTTCCAAACTAATTTTCATCCCTTTTTGAACCCCTAAGTTTCTGATGGGGCGTAAGTGGTGTAGTGGCAAGTGGACTGCTACCACTCGCGCGGTCCGAAGATCTAATCTTGGGTCGTGCGTCGTTCGGGCCGGCCGGTTAGTTGGTACCAGACTTGTCTAGGAGGATAGAAAACCTTTGTACATCGGCTGGTCCCCACAAGTCATTGTATGGGCCAAATCGCATTCATGTGCCACTACGAATTCGAATGGAAGTCCCCTCCCCTTCAAAAAGCCAGAAAATGTCGAGTGCAGAACAAACACCACAACTGACGACGGCCTCCAAGTACATGAATCTGGTGAGTAGTGGTTTATAATGATACCTGATTTTTAGTTAATGATGGTTGTAAATAGTGTCAACTGATCGAATACAGCTGTAACAGGTCAATCATTTCATTGGCAAAAAAGTATTTGCATTTTCTAGAGGCCGTCGTCACTTGTGGTGTCTGGCCTGCACCCGACACTTTCTGACTTTTTGAAGGGGAGGGTAGAATGAGTGCTGAATCCCAAAAGGGGCAACGGCGAAAGCTTTATTTTTGATGATTTTGCTTTAGGTTTCAGAACAGCTGGACTTGAGTGTTGCAATTCAGCAGGTCTAACCGTAAGACTAAAGAGCGATAACTCTTCCGAGGTTGCTTCGCGATCCTTTTTTCGCGCTGCTATGTACAGTACTCGCCGTTTGAAATCGAAAATTCACGCGAATAACGCGACTCCTCGTTAATTTCGTGAATTCGTTGTAAATCGGTTCAAAATTAAGATTTTCAAAATCTGAAAAAAAGCGTTGAACTCAGCTCATCGAGTTCTATAAGAATATGCTTTCAAACTTTTAAGAAGCCCTACTTCAGATTGCGCCATGCACTCGAGCTTTGGATCATTTTTCAGCAGGACAGTTAACCTATCTGGTGAATTTTTCCAATGTTTGAGCGAAGGTTTTTCTGAAATCTGAAGGAGGTAGCAGGGAAATCTCTTCACTGTTGTAGAGCACGCTTACTTGTGTATAGAAATGAGATGATACGCTTCTTGTTAGACGAGCGCTTCCGCCGTACTGTGGCTGTGAACATGCCTCCTCGTCATGCCCTTGTGAAAAGATCAGATTTTTTTGCATTTCCAGACGAGCTCGCAGAACTGAAATGTGACCCGTTAGACTCCCCGTGAACAATGCTATCGAATGATATGCATTACTCTTCCCAGTTGAAACTTTGATTTTTCACCGTTTTCAGCCTTCCCCTATTGCCGATTGGGCACTCACTGTTCCACTGTGTTCCACGGAAGGGAGGCTCACCTGCCACCAAGCTTTCCGTGTAATTCCTACAGAAAAGTGACCGTAGTCTACGCCAGTGGAGGAAATTCGTCGCTGCCTTCACAGCTTTCCACATAACATGTGCTCTAAACATGGAACATGTCACAAAAAATGGGGCGAGGTGTGATGTTTGGGGCCTTAATACGGAAAGAACGCTCATCTTCGACCAAGGTTTTCATGCAGTTCCTACAGAAGAGTCGCCGTAGTCTACGCTGGTAAAGATAATTCCCCGCTGTCTTCATAGCTTTCTGCAAAACATCTCCTCTGAAAATGGAAAATGTCACATAATAGGCCCACCATGCCTGCTGAAAACTGTTCGAAGATTCCACTTGAAATACAGAGGATGGGATATTGAGAGCAGAAGGAACACGTAAAGCCAGTAAGCGCTCAAAAACGAAATGAAAATCTAAGAATTTGGAAAATAACATTCATCTAATCTCACAATGTAGTGGATCAGATTGAGTACGTGGCGCATCCTGGGGTATGTTTTGAGACCCTTCTTTCTGTGTGGCGGTCAGCTCGCATAAGCGGGATTAGATACACACCACATGCGAGCAACTACTTTTTGAGATGAAAATTGAGTGCATGGCGCAATCCAGTGTAGTGCCGCTAGAATACTTTAGGACGAAATCTTATAGATCTCGACGAGCTGAGTTCAAGGCTGTTTTCGGATTTTGAATATCTTAATTTTAAACCGATTTATAACGAAAAAACGAAAAAAAAACGCGAAATCGTCTTTGGCCCCCAAATGACACCAGCATCAAAAATGAATGTCATATTCGTAAGCATCGAATTACCCAAATAGGCAGAGTTTCGACGAAAAATGAAACTGTGAGATTTTGGGGCAGTAACAGTGGAACAGTGAGTGCCCAATCGGCAATAGGGGAAGGCTGAAAACGGTGAAAAACCAAAGTTTCAACTGGGGGGAGTAATGCATATCATTCGATAGCATTGTTCACGGGAATCTAACGGGTCACATTTCAGTTCTGCGAGCTCGTCTGGAAATGCAAAAAAATCTGATCTTTTCACAAGGGCATGACGAGGACGTAAGCAAACCAGCCCTTTTGGCACATCGGCTGGGACCGTATACTGAATGTTGAGGAGGAGATGGTGTCCCCGACGGTGGACGGACAACTTCAACGCGGTCCTTAGAACCGCCACAATTTGGCGCTTACCTTAGAACTGAGCCATAAAGAGAGGACGGGTCGGTCCCCTCTCCTGGGCTTAGTCCAAGGGTGAGCAGACCGGTCCTTCTGGCGAAGCTACTGGACCAGCTGCACCACTTGCGTCAGTACTCTCCTATCGTACCAACCAAGCTGAAGTAAACCGTCGACCGTTGGGGACCTCATCCCCTCCCCAACATTCAGCATACGGTCCCAGCCGATGTGCCAAAAGGGCTGGTTTGCTTACGTCCATGACGAGGAGGCATGTTCACAGCCACAGCACGGCGGAAGCGCTCGTCTACAAACAAGCGTATCATCTCATTTCTACACACAAGTAAGCGTGCTCTACAACAGTGAAGAGATTTCCCCGCTACCTCCTCAGATTTCGGAAAAACCTTCGCTCAAACATTGGAAAACACCAAATAGGCTAACTGTCCTGCTGAAAAATGATCTATGATTTCCATTTGAACACGAGAGGAGGAGTTGTTGAGCTCAGTCATGTACATTTTGAGTCATTTAACGCGCCGCTATGGAATAGGGACCATGAAATCTGAAAAAAAGCAATCGATCCTTTCACAATACAATGAACCATGTAGAATACGGGGCGCGTTCTGGAGCAACTGCTGAGACCCATCTCTCTGAAGAAAGATCGTAATGCATGAGCGGGATTAGTGCACCAAATTCAAACAATTTTTTCTCGAGCCAAAGCTCGAGTGCATGGCGCAATCTGAAGTAGGGCTTTTTAAGTTTGAAAGCATATTCTTATAGAACTCGACGAGCTGAGTTCAACGCTTTTTTCAGATTTTAAAAATCTCAATTTTGAACCGTGTTATAACGAATTCACGAAATTAACGAGGATTCGCGTTATTCGCGTGAATTTTCGATTTCAAACGGCGAGTACTGTACTATCTGGCATGTGGTGTGGCCGCGTCAAAACACTGAGTGCAATTTGTTAGGAACAAGCACAAAAATGACGCGGCGCAAGGTGTGTTTGCAAGGCGTGGAAGAACGATGCCGTGTAGCGTCAAAAACCGGCACCACTAGCATTCTTCTCTTGGAACTGTTTATACAGGTCATGATTTTACGGACATAAAAGTCATGACTTCCATAAGAAAATAATGGAAGAAGAGAAAAAAGATTAGAATGTGCAAAAATCTTGATCTGATGTGTTTCCATCACACTTAAAGGCAGTCGCTATATCAGGGAGGCGGAGCGATGCTATTGACCTCATTAAATAAGAAGCGCACTGGTAGGTCGTTCTAGCCACACCTTCAGCGCGCTGAGGTCTGGCTCATCAATGATCTCCGATGACGTTATTAAAGCCGCTCCGCCCCTCAGCCATCGTGTTCGCTGCCTCAAGCGTGGAGAAATGCGAGTTTGGTTGGTTACGGTGACTTCCACTGAAATGACGACCCTAATTACTATTGCACCGCTACAACATTGTCAGGCTACTTTCCCAAGAATTTCGCATAACTTAAAATAGTGGATAACTCACCGAGGCCCAGCTGTTGTTCGAGACTGATTTCTCCGGAAGGAAGGTTCGGATTCGTATAATCTCGACTTTTGTCATTATTGGATTATCTAGCGCCTTTGTCGCGCATTTTCAAGCCGCAAATGGCAAGGTATGAAAGTGCATAGTTCCAGACCATGTCTTTAGGAGCCGTGGAGAATCGCAATGTTTCTTTGAGGTGCGTACGGCCTATAACTATTATATACTACTCCATTGTATCTATTATTTTATTCTTGCTGTTTACCCTCTCAAGCTAGTTCGGTTCCGGTTAAGCAATACCGAAGGGATGAACATGACTGGCCTTACGGTTATTTGATCTATGGGCAATTTCTTTAACGGTATCAGTTGTTACTTTCTCACAAGGTGAGATGGCCAATGAACACCCCATTCTCATAACTCTTCGCTTAAACTTTTTCGATGAAACAGAAGTTCGATTGATGCTACGTTTCGACAGATTTCTTCTCATGAATTTGTGAGCTTTGGGGAACGTTGAAATGTAGCTTAACCTTTCAAATAATCTGTTTTCATTCAGTCGCTTACAAGCCGCATGTAGGGCTGCTAATTGTTATTCACGTAGGCTTAAGCTAACTGTTTACAACACGAAATCAGTTTTTGAAAGGAGTTCCGCTATTCTCGGTAATATATTACTTTAGGTGAAGGCGCTATTGATTACTAACAGTGTTCGAAGGATCAGACCATCACTTGTTCTGGAATTAATTTTACTGGCATCGATAATGACGTCAAGTAGAAAAGTCATTAGTTCGCCGATCAAGACATATATGATAAACCAAATGGGGTTGGAGGCCAAAAAATCGCAGCGGCTAGTCCAGGCCAGCCAAGGATGCATTAGAAAAGAGAAAAACTTGGATTAATCCCATCCCACCATCTTTTTGACTCACTGTTCATACCATGGCCCCAAAGCCTTGCCTATTTTGAGCTTTCCTCACTACAAAATAAATACTCCGAGGTGATCACTCATTTATGTAGAAGGGTAAAAATTGCTGTTCGAACACCGTGTACCCCTCGAAGCAGATGCATAGAACAGTGATCCTGTCATACTTGTCCGAGGTCCCAAGTGGTAGTCGTATGCGTGGCTCATATTAGATTAGTTGCTAACGCGGCTTAGTTTGTTCTTGGTTTGTTATATCATATTCGTTTAAGAAATGTATAGCAGATTATTATTTTTCCATAATATTTCTTTTATAATAATTCTATAACTTCTCTTGATCAACCTCGTTAACCCAAGCATTTCATTTTCTTCAGGCTCTTCACGACTTCCTTGAGGCTGTATGCATGGTCGGAATTGCGGTGATCAAGGATGGTCCTGTGAGCACGAAAAGAGTCGTTCCAGATATCGGAGAGCGAATTGGGCAGATTCAAAACACTCATTTCGGGTACGTGAGCATTAATTCATTTTTCGCCATACAATTTGGCAGTAAAATGTACTCGGACAATCAGCGATTTCATTTCTATCGATTAGCTCCAAATGTCGACATTTATGCGATCGCGAAGGGCTCGAATGGTATGGAGGGGAGGTCCTCCAGGATTACCACACCAGAATGAATGTGGTTAATGCTCAAAATTAGATGAGCTGCTTCTCGAGTGGGTACTGACCGGCTGGCTCTCGCTGGGACCAGCGCTCTGCATGCTTCTCGAAGAAGTTGCTGATCTCAAAAGGAGTGGCAGAATCAAAATCTCCAAAGGAAACGAGGAATTGAGTGCTGACGCGCGGAAGGCCGGTCCTCATGACCCGAAGCAGCTAATCTGGCTTAGATATGGAATTTCCAGAAGATTTGTTCAAGAAAGCCATCTGAATGAAACCACCATTGACAAAGAGACGTATGTGTCCCGTGTTCAAATGTGTGTAGATTTTAAAATTCAAAGCAACTGTGGAATCAGTGAGTCTTCAACAGCGACGTAATTTGCAAAACTGGCGTAAGAGGCCGTTAAAGGTAGTAGGGCGTAGAGGAGGTGTATTCTGCGAATCATGCGGCAGAAATATCCTATTTTCCCTCCTCCCTCCTCTCCCTCTCACTACATCTCACATACTCCCTTCTCCGTACGCCAGTCCAATGACCACTGACCAGCAACACAGTACCTTATTAAGGGCGTTTCAGGTAGAGTTTATTTTGTTTCTTTTTTCGGCGCTCATGTCCTTGGGAGGGAGGGGGGGGGGACATTCGAGTTAGTAACCCAATTACTGTGTTTTGGACTGAGCCCTGGAGGAGAAGGAATCCTGGGGGAACAAGTGAGCACTTGTATTCTCCCTGGTATTCTCCCCCCTTGCATGGCTTTGTTTTATGTGGAATCACCTACCATCGGCTCTGTTTCGAATTTCCTTCTCTCACCCCCCCCCCCCACTTCCCTCCCCAAGGACCTGAGCGCCCTTCTCTGTTCTCGTGTCAGACAACCGCTATTGTTTCATATGCGAACCTCCCTGTCTGCAACATTTTATCGAAATGTGTTCTCCCCATCAGCTGGGCTATCATAATTAAATAGGGATAAGGGCGGGTAGAGGGCAATGCGGTTTTGATGACGTCGTTGAACGTCTTTGGTCGACTAGATCATTCAGCTCGTTGGGGCTGTGGTGTAGCTGGATACTTCTTTTTTTAACGCCCTCCCATCAATGATCTTCAATGACGTCATCAGAACCGCAAAACCCCCAGCCATCGCGATCACTGCCTTTAGCAACGCATTTCTTGAGTCGGTGAAAGGTTGACCAAACCTAACCCGTACGTTTCACGATTCGATCAGCACTTTTCTGCAGGACTCTCCTTTGAATCAGTAAAACTTATTTGACTTCTTGCAAACCGTCTGGCAATGAATAGTCCATTAGTGATCTTTATTGATCATGGTAATGGCGAACGACTTGTTTCTTAAAGCTTGAAAGAATCAGCAAACCTCATGAGCGCTTGAAATACTACCTATTTGTTCTGGAAACGGTGTAGGTGCCGTTTGTCCTGTAGGCTTTGAAATTCATGCAAGAGCGCTGACATCATTCGGTTGCTACCATTTTCTACGAGTAGTGCAGCTGCGAAAGCGGAGAGGAATCCATGGTTTTGAAGTCCGGGAATCATGGACACTGCCGTTTTGCCAAGGAATCGAAGATCAAGTGGACCGGACTCGCCATGCGATTTTGCGATGACCGTTCGACCAAAATGGAGACGAAGGACCAGACGAATCCCTTGGGTTGTCAATGAACACTTGGGCGATTGCCGGCACGATGGTCTTGACGACAGCTCTGAAGTAACGGTGTTTCCCCCGAGCGAAGAGGTTTCATTGAGCTACTTCTGTAGCTAAAACAAAAAAACAGGGACGAATGGAGACGTTGGTTGCATCCGTTGGAGCAAATCTTCGAAACGGCAGATAATACTACATGCTGCAGTATCTAATGCCTGTCCAGCAACAGATTCCACTACTACTCGTTAGTGGGTGGCTAAAGTAGCACGAGAAATTTCACTGAAATTGGCGACAGTAAGCAAGAGCTGTTTAATGCGCAGGGTATTTTCGGGTGATGGAACAAACTTTCTTCGGCAGATAAAAGTTATCAAAATGTGGAAATGCTCGGAAAAAAAAAACAGAAAAATGTCTGAATGTCTCAAAAAGCTGTCTGTCCGAGTACTTCTAATTGTACTGAATGCCGTTCCCAGTACGCCAAAGCGACCAGATCCAACAAATCCTTTTCTTTCAGGAGGGTATTTGAAGTGTCAACTAAAGCCGATGTCAGCAATATCGCATTACGCTTCGCAGAGAGCGGTTGCCCATTCCACACCGATTTACATCGCTGTCTGATCCTTCGCACAGGTATTGCTTTCCCTGATAAAGCCTTATATCAGGTCACTGACAATTTGTACGCATTCCCAGCTTCAAATAAAAAAATAAAAAAAAAGAAAAGGATGCACATGGTTGAGCGCGTGAACAGCCGGTGGCTCAATAGCATGTTTGTCGATGGTTTGTGCACGTGGCAAGCTGTTGTCAATGAACACTTGGGCGATTGCCGGCTCGGTGGTTCTTGACGACAGCTCTGAAGTAACGGTGTTTCCCCCGAGCAAAGAGGTTTCATTGAGCTACTTTTGTATAAAACAGGGACGAATGGAGACGTTGGTTGCGTCCGTTGGAGCAAATCTTCGAAACGGCAGATGATACATACATGCTGCAGTATCTAATGCCTGTCCAGCAACAGATTCCACTACTACTCGTTAGTGGGTGGCTAAAGTAGCACGAGAAATTTCATTGAAATTGGCGACAGTAAGCAAGAGCTGTTTAATGCGCAGGGTATTTTCGGGTGATGGAACAAACTTTCTTCGGCAGATAAAAGTTATCAAAATGTGGAAATGCTCGGAAAAAAAAACAGAAAAATGTCTGAATGTCTCAAAAAGCTGTCTGTCCGAGTACTTCTAATTGTACTGTATGCCGTTCCCAGTACGCCAAAGCGACCAGATCCAACAAATCCTTTTCTTTCAGGAGGGTATTTGAAGTGTCAACTAAACCCGATGTCAGCAATATGGCATACGCTTCGAGGAGCGCGTTGCCATTCCACACCGATTTTACATCGCTGTCTGATCCTCCACAGGTATTGCTTTCCTCATTTAAAGCCTTATATCAGGTCACTGACAATTTGTACTGCATTCCCAGCTTCAAATGCTGCACATGGTTGAGCGCGCTGAACAGGGTGGCAATAGCATGTTTGTCGATGGTTTTCACGTGGCAGAGCAGGTTTGCTTATATTTCATGACTTATTTAAAGCTAAATGAATGATGGAATGCCACAACGACACCAGGTAGACAATACACTGGGGTATCCGACAGGAGGCCCGCCGCGCGGTGAGAAGGCGAAGGCGCGAGTGGGTCAGCGGACGAGTTGCTACGTGTACTGTAGTGATTTGGCGTCAACTCGGATAGAATGTAGTATATTACGTCCCACATCGCACAACACGCGCTACAACTCGTCCGCTTACGCGCGCGCGTCTCTGTCTCCACTCCGCGCGACGGGCCTCCTCTCGGATACATACACTATATCACCCTGACGTGGGTGAGTCGTAAATGCAGACTTGAACATACACTGCCTCCCGCATAATTTAAAGCCACTATTGTTTTCTAGCAAAATTTTTTCCTAAGATGCGTATATGGAAAAGGATGTAGGTATGAATGTTCTTTTGTACACCAGCACAAAGTTCCAGCTTTGAAATTTGAAGAGTGTTTTTCTGCAATTTTTCGAAAACGCCGCTCTGACCTATTCCGCATAATTATAAAGCCACCCCATACTTTCTCGTTGCCTTTCCTTCCTGCTCAATTGAATTTTTTTGTTGTTATCCACACTTCGTCTTCAGGTGAAAACGAGAGGAAAACCGTCACCATAATTTGAATAAAGGGAAATCGTAACAAAAATCGTGAAAGAGTTGAGAGGCAGTCGCACTGCCCAAATTTCGGGCCAGCTTCGCTTCAGAGTAAACAATTTCTTCGAGCATAGTGTAGGATATGGAGTATGATTGAGCCTTGGAGATCGTCCTTTGCTTTCGGATTCAGATACACGCCGTCTCATGAGAAAATCAAACACTTCCATCAAGTTGTGCTCGAAAATCAAACCTTAATTGGACTTAAATTCTCCAACCGGTGTCTGTTCAGCGTCTGTGGCAGAACTGCAGGTTCATTCGCGAGTGAGAAATGTAAAGCGCATTGTTTATGACAACAGAACATCTCAAAAACTGAGACAGTTTTGTCAAGAAGTGAAGCCGACCTGACTGGAGTGAGGGCGGTTCTTTACCTGTCATTTCCTACGCCTTGTCTTCTTTTCTCGAAACATTTTCTTACTCTAGATAACTTCTTCTTATGGAGAAGCGTATCCTGGAGATGAAGAACTTTGGAAGAAAGCCAGGTGTATCGTGAAAAATGACTCCTAGTGACTCGAATGACTCCTATCACTATCAGCATTCTTGTGAACTGAAGCTACCGTCATCACCCAGATATTTCTCCGATATTGGTAGTCTTGAACGCTAGTTGTTCTACCGGCGGTCTGCAGTCGGTTCTATAGCATCATTTTGGTTTACGAGTGATTCGGCTCCATGCCCGAGTGGACGAATCCGTCGTCACTGGCATACAACTGATGAAAAAGAATCGAATGAAGCGAAGGCCTGCCACTAAGTCTTATTTCATCTCAAGGATGTGTTTGATCGCCCAGCTCGTTCAGGGATCTGGAAGGAGTTCAGAGAACAGAAGGCTACAGAACATCACGGTAGGGGTGCATCATCATCTCTACCAGTCCTCTTCCTGCTAACCTTCGTGATTGAGGGATCGCTGAAGGTTAGTGATAGTCATTCCCTACGCAGGCAACATTCTATGATAGCGGATAGCAGCGATTGTAAAGCACAAAAACTAAGTCCCTGAACCCGGATGGGATGGTCGATCGGGACCAATTCTCTCAGCCTCTTGAAACGTGTGTCGCGTGGTCGTCCAGTTTGAAGGTGTGGGCGGAGTACTCCTGTTCCATGTGTTCTTCTGCAGTCATGGTATGGAACTGTACTCGTCTCCTCAATCCTAATGTTATAATACGGATGGTTTCTCAGCTTTGAAGGCTTTTGAGTGCCGTGCATTCATCAATTTGGTAGCTACGGCCCACAAGATTAGCTACTGGGTAAGCTTTCAAGTGTGATGATAGATGTGATGAGCGGCTCCATAGAAGGGAGAGATATGGGATTAGCTTACTGGGGTGCACACAGTTATGCACATCTCATCAAAAAGGCTACCTTTACCTATTCTGTTCCCTAGTTGAAGCATTCAGTGTGCTAAGATTAAATAAACAACAAAGTAAATGACAGTATTCGCTAACAGCTTATACATCAAAATGTGAAGGTATAATAAGGACATTCTAGAGATATGGATTACAAAGAAGCCATCGGTACTTCTTTCAACAGTGATGTATGTATGAAGCCTAAATTTATAAATACTCGGAAAGCCCCTTGAAATGAAGCCGTATAAAGGTAAAATGAAGGATTTCGCTGCTGCGGGAATCAAAATGTCATCTGGTTCATATTTTTCAGCTAGGCTTACGCTCGGTATCTGATAACTATCATATCCTCTTAATGGAAGCGAATACGATAAGTTCTATAGGGGGTTGAAGGGGACGTGGGAGGCACAAAGGCACGATAATGGTGGAAAAAGCAGAGAAACCCGTCAATAAAACGTGAAAAGGGGACACCCTTTTGTGGCCGTTGATCTTTGCTCAAGGACAGGCAGCGGCTAAGACGGCGGATATGGATGAATGACCGCAACGCGTTTGATGGCATCATGCCAATGCGCTCCATTTGATTGCTTCAGCGATTGCCGTTGCTGGCAACACAACTCGTCCAATAACACTCTAACCTAGTTGACGGTTTCTTTTGGGGCGGAGAGCTTTCGGCGTCCTGCTAAGAAAGCAGCTCACCTTTCTCCGTGAGAGCGCCACATTTCGCTCCCATGGCAGCCAAGTAACTGCTTTATGTGGCGCATATACAGTAGCGGTCAAAAGTCTTCGCCGGAATCCTTCTTCGACTGTAACTTTTTTTCTGCTGAATTAAATCAGTTCAAATTTTGATATGTCTTGGAGACAGTCCCACTTCACTTGAATGGCACATTTGTTTCGGATGGAGAAAGAACAAAGAATGGAAAAAATCATTTCAATGGGAACTCTCGAGTATGAGCAAACTCCAGTTAAGTTGCAAATCACCGTAGAAAGCTTCTAATTCAACAAAACGATCTTAAGCATGATGAATAACATTGAGCAGAACGAATACTACGTTAATCATCGTCTGACGTCGCTGAAACCTTAGCAAGGCCTAGTAAGGAATCAGTCATTGAAGACACTGTCTACTAGGGCAGCTTCCTCCACTTCTCTTGAAATTTGACGAGTTTCAGGCCCATATTTCCGGCTCTTATTTGGTATCAGGTGTGAGGTAGTGATCAAGAGGTCATTTTTGACCAGAGTCCCTCTCCCGTCCTTTACCACTCAGTTCTACCCAAAATCCGATTGTCTAATATATGATATCTCAACTTTTTTTTCAGAGCGCTGAAAACATTTAGCGATTACTGCTACAGGAGAACATTCTAAAGTTCGCTCTCGAGAATGGTGAGTACCCTTTTATGAATGTAAGAGGGAGGATACCGAACCTTTGAGTTTATATCCAATTGTTTTCACGGATATTGCTACAACCTTGAAAAAATAGTTGTCGTACAGAATGAGTGGTGTTTTTATTCCTAGTATGAAAGGGTGTCAGTGGTGCAGCACCTAGAGACGTCGTATCGCCCTTCTACGACTCAAAAGATCGATTTTCAATTTATAAACTTTTAGTCAAGTGGCTACTTCGTTTCAGTATGATGAAATTTTCATAAAAATGTTATCAACAGATTGTCTACTAGGTCGATCACAGTGTCATTGTCTACCCAGGCGCGGTGTACATAAGGCCTCATGTACTCGGCCTAGACCTGCATACCCTCGACGCAAACTGATACGCGGCGGCAGTTTATAGCAGAGGCAGGGTGAAATCGGTGTCGAGTACGTGAGTCGCAGAAGTACGGACCCCCCCCCTCGTCCCACCCGAAATGAGATCCTGGTTACGACCCCCTATACAGAGCAACATTAATTCAATTAATTAATCAAAATAAATCCTGCAGAACAGATCAAAAAAAAAATCCTGCAAAATAATGTTATGGAGCGCCTCATCTTGTCATCTATGCACTGTCTTTCATTCGCTGCACACTTTTGTGTATTTACTTGAAAACGACTGCGAGGAAAGAGGCATTAACTTTGTGTGACTCAAAGTCAGGTGTTCGTTCAGAAATGCACAGAAATCCTGAAGGCACGGTGGCTTGCGATTTAATCTTAATTCTGCCCTTGAGTATATCGAAACAGCCGAGTGTGTCAATCAACGGCCGATTCAACGGCCAGCTGCGGCGGCGATTGTCACTGGTTCAGTTTGCTGAAATCCCGAAAAAAACCCGTCGAAATCTACACCTCGATAAAAGGTTTGCATTCTTCCATTTCTATAACCTTTGGAAGCAGTTTGAGGTGGGTTTTAGATAGGGCTGGATTTCCGCGTTTCCAAGAGTATTGAAATTCGCTCTGAAAGTCTTCGATGCAGAAGATAGGTCTCTCAAATTTCGGTCGATGAGTGACGAGAGCGGAAAATTTTCACGGCAATTTTTTGCCACTTCAAGAGCAATCTTTCTCATAATGTCGTAAGGTCCTGAAAAAATGAGACAGTTTTGGAAGCGGAAGCGTTTGCGCTTCTTAACGTGCTGTTTCGCTTTTCTAAGCTTCTGGTTGAGAGATAATTGCGTCGAGAATTACCGAGGACGGATCGGCCACCTAAAAACCGCTCCTCCTTCACCATTGCAAGTGTGATTCGTTGGCAACGCTCGAATGTGTCAAGAACGAAATCTTTCAACGCAAGCAGATAAGAATAGGGGCAATCGTCATCATCCGATTTCGTATTGGTATAGCATGCATGCGTCCTCCACTCACAGTTGCAGAATCGATTGAAAGATGTTATATGGTGGGACTTTGAAACAGAATGTATTGTGCGTAGACATAGTGTGTTGTGCTATTCCTGTAACAAAAAACAACCTATTGCCCAGCGCTTTTTCTTCACGGTTGTCGTGTTTTGCGACAGGGTCCCTAACAAACATTGTCATTCTCAGCGAGGTATAAAGGAGAAGGAGCGAGCGATAGGCAGAGGAGATGCCTTTGCAGCGCGTACGCACATGTGGAAGTCTTCTTTGCGGGGATGCACTTTCATTCTTTGTACTGCCTCCAAGTACGCCCTTCTTATGAAGGTGGAGGAATGGAGCTACTGAACCTGCAAAGAAAATTTAATATCATGTTTTTTTTTCAGATATTTTCATTCTGCTGCGCTATACCCTCTTAACCTATCTGCACCACGATACCACTACTGTTACTGACCCCCAAGAGTACGACCCCCCATGGACCAGCCCGACAGGTACGACCACCCTGTCGAGGATTTCCTCGACCGATATTCACCCTGGCCAGAGGTCGCGCGCGACAAACACAATTTTGCATGGCGTATAGGCAGGGTGAAGCCGCTCTCTTTTGAAAGGACTCTATGCAACCCCCACCTCCGCATCCCGACGACACCCTCACCATCATGGCTGTTTCTATGGCTGGTGCTTCTTGCCTTTTCCGTGGTTCTCAAAAATCGTCTCAGAACCCGTCAAGCACAACCATCCTCGGCTAACACCACAACCCCTTCAAAATCTTAGAATACGACCCCCTTTTTTCCACCTCTTGACCTTACCAATCATGAATACGACCTATTCTCCTCCACAAACTCAATATACGACCCCCTCTCCTTGTTGAACTGCGCAATGCACAGTTGACCCTGCGTGTTGAGGTTTCAATCAAACCATTTTCCACCCAGAATTCACGACGGTTGTAGTAATTTTTGTGATAATCTTCACCCTTTGACACGGTATAGCTCTGAATAGGTGATTCGCTTTCCGCTGATCAGAACATGCATGCGCCATGCATTTGGCCCCCATAAGAAATTGCAGAGGCATTTATACATAGTGGCTACAGAACAATCCCAATATCTAGTGTTTGGAAGAAAGCTTTCAAGTTACTGATTGCTTTTGGTTTCAATTATGTCAACCTCAGAGGTCGAGAGATTGATAGGCTTCACCAAAATTTAATCCTTTGAAGCTGCAAGGGCTACGTAAGGCTTCCACCTACTGAATGAAGCGTTTCCGACAACTATCCCTGGGACAAACAATCTGTCATGTTTTCTGTACATATACTATTCGGAGCTATCTTAGTATACGGTGGTATCCATCAAGGCCAAGCCTAAGAGGTAGCAGGAACTTTGGGGAAATGAAAATTGCTCGCGTACCTTGAAGTCTCTCCCTCGTTGCCTCAGACTTGTGCTCGTTTTTAAGAAAAAAGCGATGTCCTACGCATTTCCATCTAGTGCCCCCATAGGCGCAATGTTTCTCCCAGGGGGCAGTCAGTCGGAAGGCCACTAGGACTAAGCCTAACACAGAGGGACGAATTCCGGAGCGAATGAAATTTGTTTACGCAGCTCTGATTCCCTCTTTTACTTCCAAGCTCAGTTCCAAAGCTGAAAGTTTTCATGAGTCTTACGCAATATTACAAGCTGCCCCCCCCCCCGCGGAGCCACACTGCGCCCGCTTTATCTTACAATAACGCCTATATTCTGTTTCGCAATTTGATTACTCTTCAGGTGATACCGTACTCTGGGCGAACACTCGATTACTTCACGGTCGCGACGAATATCGTAATGTTCCGAACGGTAATCGAACGTTGACCAGTTGCTATTTCTTGGGACATTATTCAATCGGAGTGCGGACTCTACGGCGAAAGCTCGGTCTGCCTGCGCAGCCATCGGCCTAGGACTCATAAATTGTGAGGATTCTTAAATCTTCTGTTCTGAGTGACGATGGTTTCACCTCACATCTTTATATCACACCATAAATCTATATTCAAATCCGATACAAATTACCTGAACACTCTCTCAAAATCGTACAACATCATTTAAGAAGTCTTCAAGAACAGTAAAAGCACAAAAGGTGGTCGGCATCATCATTCTTGATCGTATGCCATAACAGGGTACATGTGAAAACTGTGCAAAAATGCGTACATGTGAAATATTCGGTCATAAATTTGCACCCAGAAAATCGAGATCAATGACCCGACGAAGACAGAGTGCAGAAAGTGCAGGGAAATGTAAAAAAAGGAAATGAATGAAAAGACAGTGATTATGGCGGAATACTGTAGCACGCGTTCTGCGCCAAGAGCGATATGCGGCCAGGGTCAACCCTGCGTTGCGCAAGTTCCAAAATTTTTACGACCCCTCTTCCTTTTCAGGGTATTGTACGACCCCCCATATTAACAATCATGTCTTTCACATAATTTTATGCTCATCAATGCTCATCAAAGATGGCAGTCACCAACATGGAGAAGTGGTGGACCGTGGTCAATCCGCGCGCTTTGTCTCGCTCAGAGAGGGAATCGAGGCAAATGAAGTTTTACATTAAATAGAAGGAATTTCCAAATTTTTGCGTAAACCAATACATCATTTTAATCGTAAAGATTTCTACTTTCAGAAACCCACCAGGATTTTTTCGATCTCTCAACTTTCCTTACCTTATACTCGAAAAACTAACCTTGTAGCAATTACATTGCAATCCAAACCCTCCATTCAGAAGGTTGTATTTTTCTTTCAGAAGCTGTTTCATGGAATCGGGCATCAAATTTCAAAAATATAAATAGTTTTTCTTACTGAAGTATTAGAAATGTTGTGGATGTTCAATATTTCAAAAATCGTCCCGTTGTTCCGTTTTCTGTGGGCACGCGAGTTTTTGACATTCAAACATTCATAACTTTCTTCTTTATCAACTTTTGGCAAACGTCTAAGGCTAATTAGAAATTAGAAATTAGAGCTTCAGAATAAGGATCTGAAAATTTTTCCAGCGATCATTTTTCGGAAAATAGTCCCCGTTGTTCCGTTTATTCCACCTTGATTTTCAAGCATTTCCTCCTATGCAGTCCTCGAGCCCATAACTTCCTTCAATGTTAATGTGATGAGAAGGGTTAAGAGTGTTGGAATCTACTCGAGAGTACTTAATAATCACTGTGAAATTTTCTGAAATTCTTTCTTCTTTCAATTTTCCTAAGGCGTCTCTAGAACTCGAATCAGCAAATTCGCTACACTTTGTTTCGCTTAGATTTTATTTGAAACGCATCGAAAACTCCCTTCACAAAGTTTGTCTGCTTACGGCCGCTGCAGAGGAGGCGCTTTTACGGGATAACGCCTCGTATACGCCGTGTACCTATCTATCTGTGGGCAGAGTTCGCACTCGCATTTTGAAGTCTTCGTTTTCCTGAGGAAGGTGTTAGTATTCTGATTGAGTTGTATTGTGCTGTTTATATGGCACTCTCGTTTCACTTTCCATGAACTGCTCTACACTTTGTTCTCCTCGGGATTTCAGGAATGTTCAAAATCGAAGACAGACCATGTTTTTGCACTACACTGTAACAAAGTTTTTGGCTATTGTCTATTGTACTCTTGATCTATGCCGCGGAGCAAAAGCGCCGTCGGGATAGCGTCGGTAAAGAATGGTATCGGCTGATGGTGAGACTTATAGTGCTCTGCATGCTTTAATGCTCCCATGGAGCTCATGTCTGTATGACTCTCCGATAGCGTGCAGAGCTCCTGGAGATAGGCTGAAAGTGCACTCCCGGACACTGCACTTCTCAAGCCGTCTTGCCGCGTCTGTGGATAGACCCCCTCCCTCTTCGGTCGGCTGAATACGACCCCTCGTTGTTCTTTGCGCAACGCAGGGTTGACCCTGTATGCGGCTGCTATGCGGTTGGATACGCGCGGACAGCGGGATGCGAAGTGATAGGGATTGATAAAGCTTTGCAATGTACTGCCAAAGAAACGATGAAAATCAATTAAATACGTATGTACGTGTAACAGAAATGATGAACAAAAAAACACCCTAAAAGCAGGGTTAGAACTAGGCCCTGGTGAGGGCCTAGGCCTTCGCGGATATGTATGCATTCTCGGAACTGAAAAATTACGTACAATAGTACTTAACAATAATATTTCAACATAATATGTAGAATTCAATGAATCTAAGACGGCTGGAGCACGCTAACGAAACAAAGAAAAATTTGGCATTAGAGTCTACCGTAACCTCTGGAAATGAGGTGCTCCAGCCAGAATAGTGCGCGCCACAGCGACTACTCTTGCCTTCGGGGATGCTTCCCCCAACGATAATGGTAAGGGGACGCGTCCCCGAAGCTCGGTGGGCGTGACCTTTCCCCGAATGAGCTTCGGGGAAGGATAGCATGCGACTTAGGGGACGCGCCCCCTTACCCGAAAGCATAGCATACGGCTCTCAGACTCAGTATCGACCATGTGAATAATGAACTTTATCACATAAACACGTCTTAAAAAGGGGGATTAAAAAACAGTAAAGAAACAAAACAGGAAATACAAAAACACGCCAGTAAATATCAAAAATTAAATAAAATAAATTTATTTAAATTTGTTTAAAACAGAGAAGCTTCAAAAGTTCTCTCATTATTGTGCTGTCCCGGAGCCTCATCAAGACCAAATTTAGTTCCTGATGAGGCTCCGGGACAGCACAATACTGAGAGAAAGTAAATTAAGTTAATTTGTTAAGGAGCGAGACACAGAAGAATTTTAGGGAAGCATTTTAAATTCAGATATTTTTGTCTTTGCTAGTGTGACTAAATTCATTTCGTGTTTTTAGTGTACGTAGAAAACTGCACATTTTCATTTATGACTTTATATATTTTGGTGGAACAGAACATGAACTGAATACAAAAAAGCCAACAGCAATGATTTTTTTGTTGGCTCAGTAGCGACCATGTGAATAATGAACTTTAGATTCAAATCCAATCCTCAAACCTTTTCACTGACATATTCCTGGCTTGTGTTTCAGTTACGTATAGTATTAACTTGACTTCACCTTTTTCGCTCTCATTTTTGAGTCCGTGAGGGCATCGCCACTCTCCAACATTTGAGCTGGGGCTCCTAGTTCTTGTCAGTTCAACAGGTGATTCTAATGTCTTGGTAAAAAACACCCCGGCCAGCCGCAAAATTCCATGCTAGTAATTTTTTTCAAGCATTACGATGCTTTGGCTGAAGCGAATTAGAAGTTCCTCAAGTCGCTCTTGAAATGGAAATATTCAAAAAAAGAGGAAAAAGGGCTGCCGCACGGATATGTAGAATCACTATCTGGGGCTCGACTTGGAACAGAGCCAAATCCCGAAAAACCCTCGACGAAACTCTCGGGCAATCGAGGACATACGGTTTTGTAGTTACCATTCATCAGGTTGGCAAAGCACAACTTGGCTGACAGGAGATTTTGTATTGTTCAATATGTGCAACAGCGAGCCTGTAAATTGACATTCGAAATTAAAATCGTACCCTTGGTCAGAATCACCAATTGGTAAAAAAAATAGGAAAGGTGCTGAAATAATAGTGGGAATTTTCTTTGTTATTAACCTGTATCACTTCTCTACAATAAACATTCCTGACCGAGAAAAATGGGTGAACAACCTAACATAAACTCTTACATTTTGTGAGAGAACGATTTTGATGTCTATGGTTTCTTAACTTAGCATTTCTGTACGAGCTTAACAGACAGCACAGCCAATCAAGTGAGGTCACTCCGCAGGCGATCGCTAGGAGTCATAAGTGGCAGGTGCGAGGTAGTGATTAAGAGGTCATTTTTAACTAAAGTCCCTCTCCCATATAGTACTGGTCTTGTTACAGTAATCTTTATAGCTTCTCAATGCACCGACTTCGAAGAAACTTACGACATTTGAAAAAGGAACAACGGGACGATTTTTCGAAGGAGGGTTCATTTAGAAAAGCCTCCATAATTTTTTCAAAATCGTAATCTGCTAGTTTCTAATTAGGTTCAACAATCCGCAAAAGGTTAACAAAAGTTATGAACGTTTGGTTGACGAAAACTCGCGCTTTCTCAAAAATCGGACCACAAACCTCTGAACCGGAACAATCTGTACTATTTTCAGAGAAAAAGATCTTTGGAAAAACATCCGGTATTTTTTTAAGCGGTAATCTTCTAGATATTATGAACGTTTGAATGATGAAAACTAGCGTGTGCACAAAAACGGAACAGTAGTACGCTTTTTTCTTAACGAATTGAACGTTTCCAAAAGTTTAAAACTTTTTGGTAATAAAATAATTTGTTTGTTCCAGTTCAAGTTTTTGTATCCCATTTAATGAAGCCGCTTTTGAAGAATGATAGAACCCTTTGAATAAAGAGAATGTATCGTAATGTAATTGCTGCACGGTTCCATTATTCAGTTCATAAAGAAGGAGATTTGCGAGCGAGTACAAAGGAAAAAATCTAGTTGTTTCCTGAAAGAAGAAATCTCTGCGATCACTTCCATGCTTGGCTAACGAAAAAACGTGGAACTTGCTTCTATTCTATGAGTGAAATTTCATGTAGTTCCCCGTCCTCTGAGCAAGACAAAGCGCGCACTTACTACAGTGCAACACCTCTCCATGTCGATGACGGCCCATGCATCGATGATGGGTCTAAAATATGTAAAAAGGCCGAATAGCTCCTAAAGGGAGGGGGTTGTCAAAATTTTGAAATCTGCACAACACACTATTAATCCTGCTAAGAGGTAGGGCGAATCACTTATGTAGCATCCATGAAAACTTGTAATGTACTCTGCAATCCCACTATAGCACCCTCAGCCGTATTATCGGAGCTCAAAGTTGAACTCGGTGCAACGTTGTCGCAACGGGGCGTGAGCTAGGGGAGTTAGGCTGAAGCCCAACCCTGGAGCTGTTCCGCCTCCACTTCAGTTTGACGTTTGCACTATCGTTATCCTTCGTTCGATTTTCATCCTGAAAACGCATTTTGCATCAAGCAGCTGTATCTTGTAATCTTGTCGTATTGTGTATTCTATCGGGGTGACTCAACTTTACCGGTCACCGCCGCTCCGTTTCGCACGTTCGCTTCCATTTTATTCCATCAAGATTTATCGTACCCACAGTCTTCAGTGACCGGAACGACATCAAGTTTCTATCAGCTTCACTTCATCGCACAACTACTAACACGTTTGTTTCGGGCGTTGCAGTTCTCCTCCCCAGGCCAAATCACATTATATTGAGACACCACTCATTTGCTCAAAGCAAGCTTAGAACTTAGCCTAGGCCCAATCGTAGGCTTAAGCGTAAGCCTAAGGCTAAGCCTAAACCCAAGCCTAAAGGCAGCGATTTTGATAAAGAGGAAGCACATCGGTGAAGCATATGCACCATACGAATTAGTTACTTGGGTGCCAGAGAAGCGAGGTGTAGCGCTTTCATAACGAAAAGTGCAGTGGTTGCTGAGAAGGACTTCGAAAGCGCTCCGCTCCCAAAAGCAATCCGCCCACAAGTTTACTTGTTGATTTGGACTAACTGCGTGACCAGCAGCGGCGCAAATGGAGCATCTCCATTGAAGCGTAGTTTGGCATATTGCCACCGAATGCGTTGCGGTGAACTCGTTCATGCGTCCACTTTCTTCGCTGTTATCTGTTCGTGAGTGAAAATCAACGGCTAAAAAAGGGGTCCCGTTCTGTGTTTTGTAGACGGCTTTTCCTGCTTTTTTCGGTACTGGCGTACCACTGAGCACCACCACGTCACACTCAACCTTCCTTGAATTTACCGTGATCGCTGCCTTTAACTTCAGGTTTCAATGATCGCCTAACTATGGTGACCTGACCCCAGCAGGAGAGCTGAACGTCCCCCGTTTGTTGCTGCCAGGCAAGTGTTGCATTGTGAATGTGGGTGCTTGGGTGTGGTTCACTAGAACAGAAAGCGACTTCTTCGCGTTTCGCAGCGCGAAATTGTTCGTTGCGGGAATCTCGAGTCCGATGGCGATTCGCTGTGGGAACCTCGGGTCCACTGATGATTATGGGTGGACCTGAGGTGCCCGCAGCGGAACATGTTTTGCGCTGCGAAACGCGAAAAGTGGCTTTCTGCCCTAGTCAACCACACTCGGAGTGCTTCGGAACCGAACTTGCCCTTTAGTACAAGCACATCACATGACTTGTGCAAACGGTAGGAACAGCAGTTCGGATTCGGCGTACTGTCTCGTATCGCTTCTCCACTCATCTCCTCGGCTCCACAGCTTTTTCACTCCTGTAATCTTCTTTTTTCAATTGCAGCAGGAATCAGCAAGACGTAACGTTGCTGTTCCATGTTTCATCCATCCACAGTTCGCAAAATTTCCGTCCGATCAAGTGATTGTCTCAACCAACCCTTTAATAAGGCTTCATTCATGCTCTCAATACACATTATTGGTGTGGTAGTATTGCATCCGATACCTTCCCAGCACAATGATATTGTCAAATCTTCATCGAATCAACTTCTTTCCTTATTTTTTCTAAAACTCGACTAATGCTCGATGTTTGGACAAATGCATCAGCATGCGATGCGGTCCTGGAACGAAAACTCCCCACTGTATTAGCTCCGGCTTCAGTGGATCATCCTCGTATTTCGTTTTGTCTTAATCGTGTTTCATATCATGTGCTGTCAGTGTTCCACCTAGAACTCAGAAGTGCATCCATTTCATGATTTTACATTTTTATCCTGGCCAGAATGTGGTTCTGCATTGTCATCATTATGTCTTGATTTGGAAAAAAAACAATGTCTGAGTAGAAACAAATTGAATGTGTAATGGGTTACTTTCCGAAAGTTTGTTTTGCATAAATAAGCTAGGTTAACCAAATAAGCTACGGCAGTCCCTCATGTGATGGTGTCTTAAGAAGTTGAATTACAATCATATTATGCGACCCAAGATTCCTCCTAACATAGACTTCGAGCAGAACAAACACACTAAGGAGATCAGGGCTCCATGAAAAACGCTCCAGGGAATCGGTACAAGCGCACCAGCTCACCAAAAACAAAATAAAACAGCATGGTCCTCGAAGTCTGTGACGTGTCTTGGCTTTATATGTGCAGATATTCAGTTTAGCGGCTCATGGTTAAGAGGTGACAATGCCTTGCTGAATAAATTCGTTTTCGCTTATGTTAGGTGATATTCGGGGTACGTTCCTGCTCTTAGACAAAGGCTTCGAGTCATTTATCATATGCAGTACCCAGTTTTTCCTCACGATTAGTGGTTGCCTTCGTTGATGAAATATTGCAACGCCATGCTTGAAATTCGCGGCAGGACGCTATCGCGAGATGTCAAAGATTTCGGCAATGAATTGGAATCGCGGCAACCTTTTTCGCTGTAAAAATTCAGAACAAAGTAATCGTAATATAGTTTTGATGGGATATCGTCTGACGAATGAATGGGATCTGAATGGAGAAAAATAAATAAAACCAAAATATGCTCATAGTGGTAGAGAAAGGTCTGAAGGAGTGAATGTAGGCCTGTGGTGGACGAGGACTTCTTTTATTAACGCTCAATTTTCGAAATGATACTCACGGGATATAAAACGCAACCTGGGGTGCGCAAGCAATTCTCCTTTTCCTCGGAGTTCTCCCCTCCGTCTTCCTTCCAGGACTAGTTTCCCTTATCATCGCGTTACCGCGTCGCCCTTTCAGCTACAGTACTACAAACGGACATTTTTCGCGTAAGTTTATTGAGAATTTTCGAGGGGAAAGCAGCTCCGGCAAGCGTGTGCATTTTGGTTGAGGATTTCTTTAAGGTTTTAAACTGTTGATGGCTTCCCCGCCGCAATTTTTTATTCCGCATAGTGCCAAGGAGCTGCTATGGGTTAGGAGACTACGATTAGAGGGTTAATGTGATCTAAAAGGAATGATACCCACGTACGAGCACAATCACACCTTGATCTCCCTAGTTAAAAAAAGCACTTTCATGAGACAAGGGTTTTGCTGCTAACAAACGAAAGCATGTCAGATAGTACAATGTCTATCAAGACTACGCACTCTAAGCTTTCGAGAACAACAAGAATTATAAGATACAACGCTTCAAAACCGCAGGTCAGCTTTCCATTGTTACCTAGAAGCTTCATTTGCATAATTTTTTTTAGATTTTTTGTTTTTCATTATACTAACAACCTGGATTTCTTTCCTAGGCTATGTATTATTGGATGGTCCACCCGCCCTAGAGCTCTTTCCTCTGCCGAGAGTCCTTATCTTCCTGACCGTTCAATTGTTTCTCGCACACTAAGGCGCAAAGCGCCCATATAAAAAGTTCATAGAATTGGCACAGAAATTTAGCACACTTCAGCAAGTCGTATTTTTAACACGTTGAGCGATCAGACGCGCGTTTTGGGTTTTTTGCCGCGTGGGACCACGGCGGATTTTGCAGGGCGCCGCCGCCTCACATCAAATCCGTGAATTTGAGCTTTAAAACCCGAAACTCGGATGTAGCAGAATGTTCAGAATGATCTTGCATGTGTCAAACTTATCAGAAGGGACAACAATATGAAAAATCGATCGAATTGACGTTTCTGGCGATGGAAGGCAAGTTCAGTTTGCTTTTGCTGACAGTGAACCACAAAATTATTTTTGACGCGGTTGCTCCACTGAAAACATACGTCTTGGCTATATGTGTTGGTCTGTATTTACTTCTACTGCTCTTTTTTATGACCAAGATTTCAGCGATATAAAGGGAACTAGGAAATGAACACAATTGGGAAATCGTAGGGCTTAGAAAACCTTCGCTCAAAAGAAGCATATCAACCATGCAATGAACCTCGTGGTGTCTAGTTATATTAGGTGTATTCTATGGAATGGATGCAAAAAAATTAGAAAAGAAGATAGCCGCATGCTGCGAAAAAAATAAACATTTTGATGTTGCAGCGCATGCGCTGCACACGGTCCCACGAGTGCTCAAGGTGTGATGCGCATGCGCTGCACAATGTCGTCAACGTGTTAAAGGATTCCAAGCAAATTGGAATCGGGCAGCTCACGAAACCCGTTTGCGCTGCGATGCTCTCCTATTCTGCGTGGTAGCGCCCTCTGATTTTTTTTTGTCATGCAAAAAAAACAACTGAATCTCGCATTTCCCTTTAGCTTTTTTTCAATAATTAATGACACAGCCAAATTCGGTTCCACTAGGTCTATCTTGTTATCTCTTAAGTTTTTTGATGAACTAACTTCTTAAGTCAGATTCTTAACAGAGGAAGAGATAGTCAGATTCTTAACAGAGGAAGAGATGTAGGTCGAAGTGGCCGTCCGAAATGAAATGTATACCTCCTGATGCGTCTCCAAACGCTGATTCCAAATCTGCCTTCCAAATCTGCTAAACGACTCTCCGAACGCAGTTATGAAGCGTAATAGCTCAGTGGTGATGGTCCGGGGTGGCAGGTAAAAGCTCGTAGGATCGGTTTCTTTTCAAATTGTTTGCTTTGCTTTTGCCTCTAGGAGTGTTGCGGACAAAAGCAAAGCATTAAACTTGCAAAGGAACCGATCCTACGAACTTTTACCTGCTACCCCGGACCATCACCACTGAGCTATTACGCCTCATAGCTCCGTTCGGAGAGCCGTTTAGCAGATTTGGAAGGCAGATTCGGAATCAGCGTCTAGAGACGCATCAGATGGTATACATCTCATCCTATACGGCCACTTCGACCTACCATTCTTTCCTTGTAAGCATTTCATCACTGAACTCAAAGAAGCCGTTGTTACACGTCTCCGCTGTCGAGTCATTCAAAAAATTTCCAAAATACCTCTTTTAGATTGACTCCTTTTTCGTTTGCATTACGTGGTACAGCCTTTTCTGCGCCTGTTTCCCCCGTGTTCTTTTCCACTCAACTTTTGTTATTGAAGCCTCATTTTTGTTTCTATTTTTCAACGAGAGGAGATTCTTGGTCTGAAGACTCATTAGTGATTTATCGCTGGTATGTTGCAGAGAAAGGCTCGAAGAAAACCATTGAAATATTGGTTGACTGCATTCTCGTGAGAGAGAAGCTTGTGCTCCTTGCGCCCCTCAACAACTGTCTTCTAGCCACTCATTAATGAAATTGAGCAGCTCGCAATCAATTCAGTGGCTGCCTACCTAAAGGAAAGGTTATCAGTCTTTATCGAGTATCCCTTGTGTTACAGTAACCCCGATTTGGGTCCTAGTCCGTTCCCTACACTATTGCCACGTGATCCTATTATTTTACCATCTTTGTACTTTTTTCTACTATGCTTCCTCATTCTGTCCCCTTCTCGATAATAATGCATTTCACAAGTCTTTGTCTGTGTTTCATAATTCCTTGCCGTTCTGTCTTACTGTTTTCACATATAGAATTGGATTCGGATGTGCTGGCATAAGGAAGAGGGTGTTTTGCTGCCGACAAAATAATACGCGTCAAAAACTAATGGTAAGGCTTTCAAAAGAGCGCGTTTATTGGAAATAAGCATGTCAAGAACGATAACTCAGAATCCTTGTAATAGCTTCCGTAAGAGTTTCGTTACTGCTCCTTTTCTAAGCTGTAAATGCAGCTCTGTCTTTTCGGAAGCGTCACAGTTTTTGTCGTGTTTTTTTTTTGTTTGCTGACCGCAAACTTTAGCAATTTTTGTGGATGTTTTCTTGTTTCTCTTAGAGGAGCGGAAATAATGACCAGTTGGCCCACCACGCATCCCTCGTGTGCCAACAAAGTTGTGAACTCAAGGACTCGAAGGGAATCACTTTCAATGAGAATAGTAATCGTGGTCTATTCCAATAAAGTAAGGAGAGGGGGTGGCAAGTGGCGTGAAAATTCGTGGCGCATTCAGTATTACCTAATTTTGTAGGGTATGAAATCTCAAAGGTAAATGAACCGCCTCGTTTCCGTTTTTACTCCCCCTCCCCCCAAGAGATTCTTCCATGGGAAAATTCGTATTACTGTAGGAAAGCTGTGCGATGTAGTGAACATCTGCTCACTTTCTTTGGAATAGACCTACTCAGAGTTCTGCAGTGTCGAACTGCACTCATGTCATTAGGGGTGATATTCAAAACAGGACCGATGGTAAAGGACACCAGTAGCCGTAAGGTATCCTTCCCCGAACAGGAGAGGGACCGCATACTCGTAAAGTATACTCTCCCTGAAAGATATCGAGAAAGGTCATATCACCGGTTCTCGGGGATGTATCCTTGACTGCTTGCCAATCACGGGGATGTCTCCCCGACTGCTTGCCAATCACGGGGATATCTCCCCAATTGCATGTCAATGGGGGAGAAATCCCGAGAATTGTGGGCAATTACCGAATGCTTTCTGAGGGAGCATACCTTATCAGGAGGACTAACAATAAGCCCAGGAGAGGGGAGGAGCGCAAGAAAGAACACATATTGTTTACATTCATCCCCCAGAACTCCTTTCTCTCCGTAAGATTTATTGTTAGTCCCAAGTACACATATGACACTCACTTGGATGTTACCCCCCCCCCCCTCCCCTCCCCCCTCCATCGAGTCTTGTTGTCATGTAAGCTGAGCTGTCGAATTTCGTATGAATCTCGCGCTAGTGAGGAACATATGTTAGAACATTTTGACTTTCAACGGCCTTCTTTCGGTTGCTGTCCTTCGACACATGTGGACGCTCAATTTGGGGGTATCGCGGTGCAGCAGTTCGTTCGAACTGTTCTGATACTAGTTTTGTTCAAGGAGTCCTTTAAAATTATGAGCTGCTAGCAGTGTCATTTCAAGGCCACTTCTTTGAACTATTTTCCTGTTCCGAGAGTTTTTACGTAGTTCATTATAACGGTTTGAACAAAAAAAAAACAAAATTAATTTGTGATCGACTAGGATTGGATTATGCCTAGTAGGGAGCGGAACTTCGGGGAAAGCTAAAATTGCACACGCTTAGAAGAATGAAAATCGGTCGTGCATGCCGGTCTCTTTCTCCTTCCCCCTTTTCTTTGTAGGGTTGGTCCTAGCTGCTGAGTAAATACTGCTTTTCATGATCTTTATAAGGATCATAACAACCAAAGGTATGGTTTCAGATATGTTGCCCCCCCCCCGCCCACTTCCCCTTCAGTTCATGGACCCCTTGCAATATATTCCCAACAACTTACTCAACGCAGTCCCTAGGTTTCCGCGCTTCAATGAAAAGTGTGGAATGCTTTGTTGTACTTCGAGCGGTAAATGCCACGTGGAATTTCATGGCCTCCCGTTCAGAAGAAATAGGGAGTCGTGGTTTGTGTAGTGTAACGCCGAGATTTTTTTAAATGCGGATCTTGTGCATGCTCATGCACATCCATTTACAACACCATCTCTGGAGTGCTATTAACAAAGTTACTTATAAAAACTTAAAAAGGTGGATGCAAATAAGAGGAAATTTAACTGCTGTGGAGCGTTTTTGGATGGTTTCTCCGAATCCATTGTAACAAAGTACTGAGTGTTTACCTCTCCATTGCAGATGTGTTGTAGGGGCTACATCCCTATTTTAACACGTTGACGACATGCCCTTGTGCGCGAACCTACCCACCTTATTTTACAAATTTGCATTAACAGTTACTACATTATCAATAATTTCATTAGTGGTAACGAGAGAACTATTTTTCGTATCCAACAGTAGGGAGGGCCAGTCTTGAAACACGAAAATGGAGGCACAATTCAGGAAAAACACGTAACCTCGCCTTCGAAAGACCAGAAGTTGTGCAATTGCAGAAATTGACGTGGCATTGACGTGGCATCGATTCAAGAACATCGTTTAACCCTTTCCGGACCGCCTTACACACATGGTGTGTTAGGAACTTCAAGAGCTGATTTTTCCAAGAGTTTGGTTTTTCGATAAAATATTTTATGTTGTTACATACCTATGTAACAGACTCATGCCATATGTATGAAAAACCTAGACTTTAGGTTTAATCTAGGTTCTAAAATAACCAAAGAGTAAATGGACTTCCACTTCGGGCTCAAAGAAAACAGTTGTAGCTCGCTTAAAAACACTTAAAAACGAAGAATTAGTGAAATATCCTGCTCGTCGTATCTAATTCTTATGGATCCAATCGTTTTGGACACGTTCTACTCCATTTTTCTCCATACCAACTTATTTTGAACAATTTTCGTCCCTTCTCCCCTTTTTATGGCCCTTTCCCTTTTTTTGCAAAACAGTTTTCTGTCAAATTAATCTTATTTATTCTTCGAGACATGATAAAGACATAAACGAGACAAAATAATGGCTTTAGTGGGAATACATATTAAATATATGATATTTATGCTTGCCGCGCAGCATGCGGCCGTGAGCGCGAAAAGTGCGCGGTCCGGAAAGGGTTAAGCATACGTGATGTCACCTTGGATTTCTGGCTGCACGAAACAGAGGTTACTTCCGTGTGAAAGTGCGGGACGTGTGTGTCCCGCTGTCGTCAAAGTGTTAAAGAGGTGGTAGTACTTTGCACTTTCAGCAAACGCAATTCTAAGGGTTTAACCGATGTTATCCAGTTCAGAAGGTCTGTACATCTTAACAGAGATGATCAGAGCGTTTGAACTCTCATGAGTTACTCGGTCATTTATGTTGATAAATATAGTAAGGATAATAAGAAAGCTTCACAACAGCGTTCAGCCCAATTTTTTAATGCGCTGTTTGGATGCGCTCATTCTTTTCTCGAAGCACGAGTGACAGGTCATTGAGGAGGTGATGACCAATTCGCTGGAAGGGGTTAAAAACAAAGTTGGACGTTTCTGTAGCGGAGGTGAAGGAATGGAATTGGTAAAGAGCAACTACGAACCCAGTCGACTCTCCAGTAATTTGTTCAAATCTCATTTGAGCTGATCCTTCTTCATGTGTGCCACATGAACTTGGGGATGGGTTCACAGGGCACGTGGTGCGATGACAGGCGTTCGGTAGCGGTCCTACTGCATGAAAACGTTCGATAATTGATTCGATATGCAGAATGTTGTACACTTGATAATCGTTGGATCGACTGTTGAACTTATCGTCCGTACGACGTTTTTTCCGTTATCGTTTTTCCCAGATTTTTTTTTCCAAATGGAAATATCGCTGCTGTTCAGCTTTTTGCAGGGGCGCATGGCGATGAACGACATACTGCGTTCAATCTTGCCTTAGTTAATTATTTTCTTATTCCGTTGCTGCTTTAGTCTTTTGAGAACTTAATTCTTGCGGTCAAACTCACATTAAACAGGATTAATGTCTCTCCAGCGAGTCAATGCTGCGACACCCTCCGTCCAACCCCCCCCCTCCCCCTCCGATTTATGCCCTCGTATGACCTCTTTCGACAACGCACATGCGCTGTTGGATTGTTTTTTGTGTTGTGTCAGTTGTATATGTGAGATATGTATGTATGTATAATGTTGAATCTGAATATGCTATAATCGCCAGACAAGTGCCGAAATAATTGATTGCTATCAACGCGCTCCAAAGCGATGTTGTGCTTCGATGCCAAATGTTCAGTCACTTGTGAGTAAGGATGGAATATATGTTCCATAAGATATTTTAATTCACCCTCCAATGCGATTATCCATTTCAAGCCGAAATCTAATCGGATTTTCCTTGTTTTGATTATCTGGCGCTCTTCCGTGCATGAACTGCCCTCACATCTCAGCCTTCGGGAATGCTTCATCGTGAACGGCGTTGTGGGGAAGTTGTTATCAAGCAAAATCAAGTATTTTCTTGCCAGTTGTTCACCAAGTCGAAAGGCAAACTTCATTGTCATTACGAAGGCTCTTCTGATTTTTGTCTAGAATGTGCGCTGTGTGAGCTTCTTAGTATGGTAAAGATTTGTGAGATTAGTAAAGATGGCAAGTGAATCTTGGTGATACTATATATGTATTGCACAGAGATAAAGAGAGATCAATAAAAACAAACAAACTTGGTTCATTCTTCTCCTGAATCATCTTCGATTCAGTTCATCTCCTGTCCTAAGGTCTTATTTTCTTCGTTATGTTGCTCGTTTCTCCTCTATGACAAGGAAAAATATCTTTCAGAAGTTTTACCTTTCAGGGTCTTTGTCATAGGCTGCAGTTTGCAGTTGCGACAGGTTTGCTAGAGGACCTCTCTACAATAAGATTGGTGAGTCTAGTATAATCGTTTTTGGATGCTGTACAAACAGTGCATAATTTTGATCCAGTTGTCTTTTGAGAATTGGTTTTCCTTAATTATCGGACTGAGGTTGTCATACTTTAAGAAGAGGGAGTTAGAAGTAGAAAAAAAATGTTTAGGCACTACGCAAGATACGGGGGTGTTGTGGTGGCAATACATTTATCCTTTAAACAAGCGAACGCACTAAGTCGCATGAGCAATTTTCATTTTCTTCGGAGTTCTTGCCCCTTTTTAGGCTTAGCCCCAGCGGATACCCCGTAGCTTTGCTACAGCGCCCATTTCTACGTTGTGCATGGAACTTTTGGGATTTTCGGGATCTTCGTCGCCTTCGAGGGAGAGGGGGGGGGGGAGTAGCAGAGAAGAATTACATAGCACTGTTAGAGAAGGGAACCCATAAAAACCTGTGCTATCTTAAAGCTTTCAGGCAGTTAAAAAAACAAGACAGTGAAAACCTGTAATATCTGTACACAGAGGAAAAGATGATGGGGCTTCGGCCTTCATTACATTTTTTTGCGTGTTTTCTTTTGTTGGCAGCAATGGATTATGAGCGGTGTATTATTTTTTGCGTAATGTTTTCTAAAGTCTAATTATGTCACGAATTGCAAATGGTCATCCATGGTTTCTTTTTCAGTGGTTCCGCTTCTTGGGTTATACCATGTTTAAAATTTGGGAAGTATCGTAGAGAGATCAATAGTTTATTTCATAATTTCGCCAATAATCTATTGATATTTTATTGGTTTTTCAAACTTACGCTTTAGGGTACCATCTATTCCTCACCTACTTGTTCCACATCATAATAGGATCAAAGCAGGTTGGCGTTACTTTTTATTGTTTCATTACCAATATTTCTTCAGATTTTCTGAATGTTTCGAATGCCATGTTGTTTTTCCCTTATATAGCATTCCACTCACACCATTGGTGCTCATTTCCTTAGGTAGGACATTGAATTGAGTGGGCCACTCATAGAACTTGAGACCAACTTTTAGGGAGGGGAAAGGACCTGGGAGAGGATGCTGGCAACCACTGTTTCAACCCGGTGTTTATTCCTAGTCCTAGGCTTGGTCCTAGTCTCACACCAGCGGATTTGAGTGCTCTGTTTTGAATGCCCCTTACGGACATGACCGCCCACCTATTAGTTTAAAGCTGAACCAACACTTTTCTGATCATTGTAAGATTTCAACTTAGAAAAGTAATTGGAGAGCAAAAAAAATCTTTGCTGTTATAGACGTTTTCTTCGTAATTGTTTCCAAAGTGTTATTTTCAATATGTTCTGTTGGGTCAATTTTACCTCTATCGTTCACCTTTCCCAGCTTAACTATTGTTTGACTGTTCTCATGATAATTTCCTCCGGGATGTGGGAGTTCTGAGTTTTTTTTTTCGAAGATTACAACTTTATGAAATAGTTTTCTCATTCACTCCGAGATCGTCCTCCGTAATCCTCTCAAACCATTTTTTATTCGATCATTCATAGCAAACGGAATGTAAAGCAATATACTATTTTCTTAACTTTAAATCTGTACTCGTTATATTGTGAGACTCATTCAGTGAATGTTTAGGACAATGAATCGCGATTCGGTGATCAAAGCGCTGCATGCGACTACAACTCCGGAGGACGAGAAGAAAGCGGAAAATTTTCTAAATGAGGTGGGTATCAATTTTGACGTAGTTCCGAAGCATTAGGAGAGGTGGCAGTTGTAGAACTAGGTTGCGTCGGTCGGCACTACTCAATCGGAGTGTATGTTGCAGCGATTGGGCCCGCAAGATGTCGGGATCGAAAATCCCCGTCGTCGTACCACTACCTCATCGAGTGATGGTGCCGACTGGCGTAACTTGTGCGTACTCACGAACGATGATGGTGTCCCGGTGAACGAGCTTAACAAGACGGAAGAGACTACAAAACGTGATCATATTGCGTTACTTATGGATCGATGGCGCATCGCTGCACGTAAAGCGCGTAGAATAACGCAAGATCCATGGTCGCATTTTTTCATTTGCGATGTTCCTATTATGCGTGCTAAACGTTATCGTTATTCTTCTATTAGAAAAACGTGGACTGAAGATATAGTTGAAGTACGTCTTAACCCTGAACCATTTGCTCGTGGTGCTATGCGTGAATGCTATCGTTTGAAAAAACTTCCAACTAACAGTCACCAAAATGATTGGAAATATGCACACAATTACGTAGCCAAGCGATATATTCAAGAAGTGGATCGTTCCGTTCTATTCGAGGATGTCAAATTGCAGATGGACGCCAAACTTTGGGCTGAAGAATTCAATCGGTATAATCCTCCTAAAAAAATCGATATTGTGCAAATGTGTGTTTTGGAGATGATTGACTTGCCGTCTGGACCATTGTTCCATCTTGAACATTTCATTGAAGGTGACTACATCAAATATAATTCGAATTCTGGCTTCGTTTCCGATGTGGCACGTAAAACGCCTCAGGCCTTTTCTCATTTCACATTCGAACGATCCGGTCACCAAATGATTGTTGTTGATATCCAAGGTGTTGGAGATCTATACACTGATCCGCAGATCCATACAGTTGTTGGAACAGACTATGGTGATGGTAATCTGGGCACACGAGGAATGGCTTTATTCTTTCATTCTCACCTATGTAACGATATATGTCACTCGCTTTGCCTAACAGAATTCGACTTGTCTGATAAGGAGCGGTGTGCATTACACGATGGCTCGGCCGTGAATTCGTGCAATCAATCAACTGTTTTCTCTCGTCAAGCCAGTGCATGCTCGGCAATTGTCCCAGAATTGATTCAGGAGGATGCGATGGAATGCCTACGGCAACGCACGCTTTCGATGCGGAGTCGTAATTCATCGGTGGGCGGCTCAAGGGTGGAATCGCGTTCAGATGATGGAAAGTCACATGATGACGATTGTATCTGTGAAGACTGCCTGGCTCAAGCAACAGCTGATGTCTCTTGCGAAGCGTTCATCGATGTCGTAGATGATAACGTCGATGATGATGAGGACGTTAAAGCGTGCCCGATTCGGAAAGTCGGTTTTCACACTCTCAGCGTTGAGCGTTCTCGCTCTGACAGCTTTGGCAGCTCACTTGGATCGAGTTCGTTAGGAAGTTCGTCGAGAATGACCCGTGACACCGAGAAGGAGGAGTTCTGGTCCATCGCACGGAAGAAATCCATACCTGCTGGAATACTTTCTGCTATGGAATTGCAGAAGCTGGCGGCCGAAGCGTCAAGGCTTACGCAGCACGCATCAATTTTAGGCCAGATTCACCTGGACCTAGCACGATATCACGAGCTGGGGCGATTTCTGGCAGAAGAGGATAACGATGCCAAACGAATAGCGCTTGGCGAGACTGATGTGGAGAGGTGTTCAAAGGTACCAACAGTAAAATACGACAAGGAGTCTGCCCTTTTTCATCTTGACATCGCGAGACGTTGTGGAGTTTTGGAGGCAATTATCACCGTTGCTCAAATGGCTTTGAAGCTGCCTCATGATCTTTTGAAAGATATCGGTGACGATGAGATCTGGACGAAAGACGACGATGACGATGGTGATGGAATAGTTTGTGATCATGAAGAGTTCGCTTTCGAATTGATGTTAACAGCTGCTGAAATGGGTGACCGTGGCGCTATGCTGTTCGTTGCCGAATCTTATGAAACTGGACGGAGGATGGGCGCCAATGGACAGCCAAGTTACCCAGATGCGATCAAGTGGTATGAAAAACTTGTTGGCTTCAACGACGACGACGGCAGTGAAGGAGCGGCGCTGCCGCGGTATGAGGTTTTAGCAAAGATAGCACAGATGTACCAAGAAGGAGGATGTGGCCTTGCGCAGGATTTTGAACGTGCCTATAACTTGTACACGGAAGCTGCCGAAGTAGCTATAGAGGCGATGAAGGGAAAGTTAGCTAACAAATATTATGAGCAAGCGGAAATGTGTGCTCGTTAACAGTTTTTCTCCCCACTATCTTTCTTGAATGTCTATTGCATTTTGATGCTAAGCTATTTCATTATCGGGTAGAATATCATGACGTGCTCCATAATTCTCGCGTCTCTCTGGGAATACGGCTTCTTGTCGTTGTTTTACTTTGGATTGGATGTGTTTTCATGTAATTCAGAGACTGTTTGATGTACACCACCAATAAATTTGAAGATGTGATTACTTTTTAACCAGTTTTTTTTTCTCAAATTAACGAGCTTTTTCAACTTTTAATGAGCAGGAAAATCTTATGTGGAGTTTTTGAATAGCACCTAATATGAGCAGGGAGCAGAGTGCTGTCACGTATTCATGAAGTGTTGGATAGTAGAATTTTGATTTTTCAAGGTAAACAAGACAAGATGAACCTCAAATAGGTACCGTCTTGCGGCTTTGGAGTGAGAGAGAAGGGGAGGGAGCGAAGCATCAATCTTTGGGAACGGTCAACGATATACCCTCAATATCATGTTTCAGTGGGCGGGTACGGGTAGCTGGTCGTATTAGGTACCGGATATCTTAATGTCGTTTTTCTGAGTTTAGGATGTTTCGGGGCCAATTACCATGAGAAATCAGTTTCTCAGAACGTTCTCTTTGCTTATTAATACTACGTAACATGTTGCTTATTAGTCCCTAATGTTACTTTACAATTTATCTCTCCCCCAATTTGTATACCTTTTTCGGATAAAATTCTTTGGTTCATTGCGCAAATCGATGTGTGTACCAAATGCCATCAAAGTCGGGCTGGGAGCTACAGATCCGCCAACCAAACTAACATTGCTTGTTGAAGGAATACTACCGTTTGGAATGCTCAACGGTTCTCCCAGGTTTCCTTAAAAGACAGTGAAGTTTTTGAAAGGATGCCGGCAATCGTCTTCAAAAAGATGGCCTAGTTAAGCCAGCTGAGAAGGGCTGCACCAGACTTGGGGAAATGGTAGGATACTTTCACTCTGATGGAATGATGATGCGCAAACATTCCTATGGATTTGATTTCGCAAGATATTCTGATAAATGTGTTCACCTGCCCCTCATGCGCGCTCAAAAAGGGTGCGTTTTTTACCCTATGTTGCAAAAAAGTCTCCATAAAAACTGCCCACTTAGGCTGATAGGTTCTAATTTTTCTGTCGTGCAACAGACCATACGCTAACCAGCTGTACACTTACTTGTGCCAGGCCTTACTTTTAAGCAAGTAACAGGGATGAGTTATCAGAGGATGTCAAAACCGACCTGCCTCTACTTTTTAACTCAAAAAATTCCGAGCTTGGATCGTGCAAGGTTGCCACTCTAACCGTTAGATGAGGGAATCTAGTAAGTCATTTTATGATTAAACTAACTCCCTCCCCGGGTTTTGAACTGAAATATTGCTGGTCCAATACTCTTGGTTGAAAAAAACGACATTAAGATATCCGGTACCTAATATTTCTCCAGGTAAAGGTTGGATTTTTATTAGCGTATGGTTCCGCTATTTTCAGGATCATGTTTTTGGCACATCGGGAGTTAGGTGGAGGGACATCAGCAGGGTTTATTGTCCGTTTTCTTTTTGAGGGCGTGGTAGCTTTGCACATTCCAGCTTTCCACGCTCATCAAGTGACCTCATCGTCGCTCACTGGTCCCGCAACCCCCACTGTACCCCATTTTTTCATTTAATAATTCACCCTCCAAATATCGAAAAGTGAGATATTCAGTATGACTGATCGCCTAATTGACAGACCATGCTCTCCTTCATCGGTGTCATCATCAGTTCTCACCAAGCTTACCCGTGGGCTGCAAATAAGGGCAAATGCAGATGGGGTAGTGAAATATTTGCTATCGTGCATTTTCGGCGTCATATATCACTGGCGGTATTCGTTTGGCAGCTGCCACAATTGCCTGCAAATGAATGTGGTGGTGGAATGTAAGCTATGCGCTGCGGTGCGGTTTTGTAATTCACGGGGCGTTTTTGAAAAGAAATAAATAACAGTCATCGTAGTCGAAAGTAAATCTGTGTTTGAATCAGAAGCACTGTTGAATTTGTGAACTTTTCTCCTCCGTACGGGTACTAAGAACAATATCAAGTATGAACGTGTCAGCGGTGACTGTGTTATTGCTACAGAGTGGGCCAAAATTATGGTAACCGCGAGTGCGCGCGGTCAAACCTACTTCGGTCCGGATCCCTTTACTTTCCTCTTCCTTTTTGGGTGTAAGATGATAGAAGAATGTGTTTTTCCTACTGAAACTATCGTACAGCTCAAAAAATTAGTGGAACAACCACATTACGGCATAGCAACCCTCAAATTGAACCGTGAAGCGGCTCTGGCACGCTTCTAGCGTAAGTCCAACGTAACAAAAAACACTTATGGGTAGTAGTTGAACGTTTCAATGAATTTGAAAAAACATTGTAGGGAGAAGGAGGATGATAGAAGGTCACAATTACCCAGATGAAATATTAATTGCGAGAACGCGCTCTCTTCCTTGCCACTTCCACACCGCCAAAATGGTAAAGCTCATGTAAAAGGCCACTCGATGTTTTCGAAATGCGATTTCCCCATTAACAAGAAGAAAACATTGCTTCGATGTTCCAGCACACACCATTTTTACCCGTACCCCTATACAAGGTACCCAGTCGTAAAAATGCAAGGAGGGATTTTTTGAGAACTGGAACACATCAGGAGATTCAATTCCCTGGCTTTGCTTTGTGACAGTGGTGGCCAAAACTCCTTGAAGTTAGTTTGTTTCATTAGGCTAACGATTTTTCAGTGATACTATTGTTAATTTTGCGCACCCTTTATAGTGTGAACATTAACGACACGCCGTTGTTTGCGAATCTACCAATCTTTTCTGCAAGTGTTATCAGTCGTTCGTTCTTCACCAGTAATTTCACTATCGGTTGAGTGTATTATTAATTTTTCATACCTCGATAATGGATAGGGACAGCTTGGAAAAGAACGGAGGCACAAATGAGCACAATGAGTCTCCTCCATGCGCTTGCGTTAGTGTATTAACACGTTGGCGACAGCGTGGCGCGGTAGCGCGTCCCACTTTGCGCACCTCGTGGGACATTGTGACGCGGTAACGCGTCCCACCCGACTCATCCCTTTTTTGCGCTTGTGCGACTTATTCCTAAGGTCTTTGTACTCATTCTATAGGTCATACATTAGCATACTTAAAAACTACATGACTCTCAGAAAAGCCAGATATTTTTTAGTTTGGCAGAGGTTTTCCAGACCTTACGGATATGTCTGTTCAGTTCACTCCTCGTTTTCTTTTCATTAACGTAAACATGTTGGCGAAAAGGAATGGCAGAGGCGAATACAAACCTATTCGTACGGTAAATTATGTGTTTTTACTCAAACAACCGCGTCCAAATTAATTTTGGAACCACCAAAGGGGAAGTAGGTAAAATTTGCCTTTTCATGACCTTAACATGTCGTTTCGGTCGCTCCATTGCTGTAACTCCCGATGAGCTGGACAGATCGAACGTTATTCAAAACACTCCATCGCATCTGAGTGTCGCGTATTTACAGCTCAGAATCCATGGATTTGTTGTGCGGCGGCTGCGCTCACAACATCGCTCTGGTTCCACACGGTACAAAAACTCAAAGCGCGCGATGTCTTCAACGTGTTAATGCCAATGTTAGCTGGCTAAAAATGTGATATTTATCTACAATAATGACTACCCCTCCGACATAGACACCTGTGGAGTAAATTGTGTCAGGTGACAGGTGAACAATCGGCTTTTTATGTATAAGTCGGATGTAGGGTAGATTATTATTTCACGATAGCTTTAGACAAGATACTTCACTTTTGCGCGTGTATCTGCATTGTTTGCCATTACGTTTTGCTCTTGTTTGTTATTCTGTATAATAAATACCCCATAGCGCTTGTGGGTGAGGCAGATGTGGCAGATGAATATTGCTTGCAAGCAAGAATATTGGTCGCTTTATTTTCGCGCATTATTTGCGCCCGCCACACATGTGGTTTCATGCGCACCAGTTTACGAAGTAACGCCCATCTACTGTGCAGGGCAGGGAATAAAAAAATACAGAAAGTCGAAGAGAGAAAATTGAAACTAAAAAACGGAAATTATTGATGATGCTACATGATGCTATTTGTCAGCTAACAACAAGTATTTCGAAAGTTTTGATCATATTGTGAACGAGTTTTGAACTATGGATTGATTACTAACTTTTTTTTTCACACTCCTGAAAATTTGCTGGAACCGTTTGCATTCTTGATCTTGGAGTGACAGGACAGTGCATGTCTATGGCCTCCTTATTTTTAGCACTCTTTTATTTCACAGTAATCATGATACATAAAAGCGAACGGAAGTACAGGCTGTCCCATGAATATTGCACCACGTTTCTTAAATTGTAATTTCTCTCAAAATAAATGTAGCTCTAAGTGGTTGTACACAATCTTTATCCGTGCTTCCGCAGATTGTTAGGTGGCATTTGTTTCACATGGTTGTCTGTTTCTGTGAGTATTGCTCCCAGTTACTTCACACAACTCCTGTGGTTTGCAGGACATACTGGGGTGAGCTCTCCTAAACATTGCGGAGGAAGGGCTTCAAGTACTCGATGAGGATGTATTGTCCAGTGCAGGTTCTCTTCCTTAGTGCAGCTGTCATATATGGCTCACAACGTTGAAATTAAGAGATAGCAGGGCCACTTGTTTGAGAATTTGAAGACGGGAGGAGTAGCCTGACACCAGACCTGAACAATTTTCACCCCTAAAGCTTCGTGCTATTTGAAAGAAACGTCATTCTCCCTCAAAGTGGTTAGGTACCTTGGTAACAGTGATACTGAAATATTTGTTGGCTAGGTCTTGATACCGAGTTATTTCGTTTTCAACAAGGGCTGGTGAACGACCGGTGTTTGAGAGCCTGCCCAGACTATGATAGGGCAGGGTCATCCCTATCGTTGTTACTCTTTGGAAATTTTTTACGCCCCCCCCCCCTTCATGGGTGATTTGATACGATCCCCCCTGTATGCGACACTTGTGTAGCGACCGTGTTTACCGTCAATATTTATTTCTACGTAAGTCATCAAAGATGAAACTTTAGCAAAATCCACGACAGATATTCGTCGCTGCTTCCAAACACGAAAAAATGAGATGCATTTAACGATATCCGTGTACTCCAAAGGGTTACCAAACTAGGAGATGAAACAAACTGAACCAGTGACCGCAATATGACAATATTACCTGATAAAAGCTTATGACAAGTCAGAAAAAATTATCGCTCCAGTTGAGATACTGAAATCCTTCACGTTCTTCAATTGCAACACAATTTTTACACCCCTCCTTCTAAGGCTGTAACTTCCTTTTTCGAGCTTCTGCGCCAAAGTGATTCGATTTGGGAAATTCAAATTATTCTCTCTCCAACCATGGGTAAAAATTCTTCAAAACTTAATTTTATAAAAATTTAGTACGTTGTTACTTTTTTCTGTGCAAATGCGACCTTTTTACCCTTTGAACTTACGAGCACCGAAACGTTCCTGAAAAGTCAGCAGTTCAAAAATTAGTCCCGTTGTTACTTTTTTCTGTGGGGTAATCTTCGAGCCATTTTTCCGAAAACGTGGGTTTTCTTAGGTTTCACGGCCCGTAACTTCTTGGAAGACCAATGTCATGTTTAATTTAGGATGTGCTAGAAAGTTTCGAGCATGCGCTTGCACTACATCCATTGCCTTGGTGCGCGCCACGCCTCGGGCACCCCTCTAGTTCACTGATTTATTTGAAAGCTCATTCAGAGGGAAGCGTGGTTTATAGATGCTCTAGTATCAGTCATCTTACGAAAACGTAACGTGCTGCCTATTATCCGATATTACCAAGAATCCCACTGCCGGCCATCGAGAGAGTACGACCCCCTCCCCCCTCCCCCCTCCAAGCTCTATTGAGTACGACCCGGAACGGGTTATTACTCGTAACAGCGTAGGGTTGACCCTGTGACAGGGAAAGGCTGCTACTTGTAGAGAACGCTCCTTTCCTTTTATTGACCTCCTCAATACTTCATGCGAGCGCCCTCGAAATTTGAAGATTGCAACTTCGCTTCACGGAGAGGGCTTTATGTGCATGAAAACGTTTTCCACGTAGTCGCCTTTCCCGGTCCTTGGCACCAGCTCTTCACACTTTTTGTCTCTGCTGCGTTCCTTAGGTTCAATTAAGCTGTGGCACTTGTGCAGCTCATAAAGGATAAAACATAAATAAAGCATTTGCCGTTGATCAATCCCTTTTTGGGATGCGGTTCTACTTCCATGTGTACATTCGTAGTGGCGTTTGAATGCGATGTGGCCTATACAATGACTTGCGGGTGCCAGCCGATGTACAAGTCAGTGTTTTTATCCTCCCACACAAGCCTGGTACCAATTAACTCGACTCCGGAAGGATGGAAGGCTTGGTTGGCCCGGGCGACTCACGATCCAGGATTTGTTCCCCGGACCGCTCGCGTGGTAAGCGTGCCACTTGCCACCATACCATTTCCGCCCTGTCTCATATGCAGATGTTATCTGACCGCTCTTTACATGGTTATGCTTGGAAACTTCGGTGTTCTTGTCATCTTTTAAGCTTACCTGGGTATTGCGGTCGATTCGCTTCTCCAGGCTAACCCTGCGATTCAAGGTGGCGGAACCCAAGGGGCGGTCGAACTACGACGGCTACTTTTATGGAGCGATTGGGATTCCAAAACAACGTGATGTTCATTGTTAGAGGTCCAACACAGCTGAATGAAAAATTGGATCTTCTATTGAGGTTCAGGCGGGAATTCGGGTAGGCTATTCACAAGAGGTAATAATGCGAAGTAAAGGTGTGAAATTTTTCGGAGAAAAACTGCACTCTCACAGAATTGAAGCGCAAAATATGGTGCAATTTTTATGGGACACGCTTTATTTATTTGCCGCCTTTTGTGAACAATACTATTATTTTCAGTGCGCTAAACAACCGGGTTTTGTGCCAGAGTTGCTAAACATCATTGCCGATGGGACTGTTCCTGATCCTGTCCGTCAATCAGCTGCAATTTTTCTCAAAATGTCGATTAGTCGCTATTGGGAGGTATTCAAACGTTGTATAGCTGATGAGTGAGCTTGCATATTTGTTATTTTATAGGTTAGCGACGACGATGATTCAGAGGAAGATGCAGCTGAGCAGTGTTGCTTGTCTGATGAAGATAAAAATGCTGTCAAAGCCAATATTCTCAATACCATTTGTGAAGCCAATGAAGCGTCAAGGTGGCATTCATTTTTCATTTTTCAGTTCTTCTCAGAAAAAAGTGGCTGCGCTGTGCGTAGTGGGGTCAAGGTTTGGGGAAGTCGTTGCATGCGCGTTTGCGTTTTTGAAGGTTTTCATAATTTTTGAGGGAAGGGTCCCGAATCTCAATGCATGCGGGAGTGATTAGGTTTTGATGGCTAGGCACAGAGGCGACTGATCATGAGAATCGGCTTGAGAATACGTTGGCTCTGGACGGCATTATAAGAGAGCAGCTGCAGCTCGGTAAACTAAGTCATCTTCTCACAAATACTTTGATTTCTAGGTTCTGCAAGTATGTGGGTTTGTAATATGGGGGAATGGTCTAACATAAGAACCTTTGGTACACGGTTTTTGCAGCTTTTTGTTTTGTTAAGCCCTCAGTTAGAAGCAAGCGTTGGGATAAAATGGATGGAAGTGCGTTAGTAATGAAACTGGAATGAGAACGAGAGAAAGTAGCAAAGAAAGCAAGAAACCCACAATTAAACCGCAAGCGAGGCTTACCTCCTTTTCCAGCCGCATGCTACCGTGGGATAGAGAAGGGGCGCGTTAAACGAGTTTCACGACCCTATGTAGCTCTAGTTGCGCGCTTTTCAAGCAGCGTCACGGGGCAACGATAGCTGAAGGCGGGGCTTGTGCATGAAAGAGTGGATTGCGGGGCGAGCGAGCTTCCAGCGCATTTTTCATGCACTTCCATGCTGCTAAAGGAGGGCTTCATCAACGCAAGTTCGCTAGTGTACTAGGTACGGGTATGGAACTGGCGAGCATGCCTAATTCCAGAGCGTGCCTTCAAAGGAGGGTTCCACGATAAAAATGGAGGTGGAAGAAGGGGGCTGCCTACTGGGGGGGGGGGGAGGCGGACCTCTTGAGGATGCGGACTGACACTCGCAAATGGCAGTGAAATATTTGACTTCGGCGATCCAACATCGCTCACTCCTGGGGGAGTTGGCGCGGTACGCCTTCCGATTAACTAGTCACTCGCCGCAGGTCTATACGCGGCGAGTGATTGAACAGCAGAGAGAGCATTAGCACTGAAGAGGGCATAACGATGCAAGTCGCATCAATGCTGAAATCAACGGGCAAGGAAGGGGTCCTATTTCTCAGGTTCTGCGCCGTTTCTCATGGTTTTTCCTTCTTTCTTGTCCCACTTAACTTCCTTAACTTGATTTGGAATGGTTTGTTTTCTTATCGTGAATTCTGCCTTTAAGTTTCGAGCCTGAATCAAAAAATGCAATATTCCCACGTAAAGTAGAACTAACAAAAATCATTGTGTAAAGATAACGTTGGAACCGACGAAATTCTGTAGTTTTCATTTCCATTTTTACATTTCTGCGTATTGTTCTGTTTAACAATGGAGCTGTCACGAGTGCTCATTTGGAACGGCTTTTTACGGGTTCAACTGTATCAATATAAATTGAGCTAACAAAGAGAGAATGACAGGTCATTGTGGTTGTATGAAATGAGATGTGGGAGCTCATGCTTCAGGGTGAAGGGGACATTAAAAATAGGGCTCTTAAAACTGAAACTAGACAAGGACCAAAGAGGGGAGAAAGGTCAGGTAGCTTCCCCCTTCTTTTAACAACATGAGCCCCTGAGATCTATCTGAGGTCGCGTTTGACGCTGATTACAAACTGTTTCTGGTTGTGCTCCCAGGGTGGGGCAAAATTACTGGTGCACCTGTTGTTTTGAGCTTTTTAGATTCTTGTTGTGAACAATTCCTTTCCGTTCCCTCATATGTGTTGCTTGAACATATTGCTGCTAATACGCACTGTCAAACTGCACCAAAGCGCTGGGCTACCGCGTTTTTGTTTATTTCAAAATTCCAAACGTCGTTCAAATCGCGTTGAGAGTCGATCTTTGTTGAAAACGATCACCGTGCCATCGTCTGGGAGAGTTTCATCTGTGAATTTCGCAAAAGCTTCCGAGTACACTGACGAGTGCAGTCAAGGAACAGTATGCCGTTCAGATCCCCGACTTCACTAATTAGGACCAGTGGCTCTCCTGTTCTCCGGATTAGACCGATATATTTCCAAGTATGGGCTACCCTAAAGAAAAGAGAAAAGTCTACTCTATCAAAAACTCAAACGTGGACCCTCTCATAACTGCGGCTCAAGATCCCAGGACGAGATTGATGAAAAATCACTGGTACATGCGCATGCGATGCGTTCGCCAAGTTACAGTACTGGGAGGATAGATTCGATCATTTTGAAAACTGTTATTATGTGTCGGATTGTCGTCTTTTCTACAAATAATATTTATGGTTAGAATTGGTTAATGAAAGTTAGTCTGGAAATGCGAACGGAGTATTGGTGCTCAAATAATTTTGCCCCACCTTGTATACTAACAGATAGAGTGCTTATTGATCAGGGAAATTCGAATCCTCGCTGAAGGTGCTGCTTTGTGTTGACCAAAAAATGCTCTACCGGTGTTAACTTACAATTGTTATGGTTTCTTTGGGAATGCCGTTACGCTGTATTCATAGGGCAGGATTGTGGCAGTCGTTCAAAGCATATCAGATGGCTTACATTCCTATGGCCGCTTCAATCTACTATCTTGTCTTTGAGGCCCACAAAATTGTCGCAAGAGTAACGGACTTTTTACCAACAATGAACATTTCCATATGTATGTAGTGTTGCGTATTGCTTTTTTAAAAATGTGCCTTTATAAATAGCCTCGTGCAACAAATTGGCGCGTTTGAATTCGGTTTCAAGGTTATTTAGAGACCTAATAAGCCTAGTAGTGTGTGGAAGTGGTGCGATTAGAAAAGCAACCAATCCTATTTTGATACTATTATATTTTCAGAATCCAGTTATCGACTGCGATACAGAACATCGTTCGTATGGACTACCCTGATAAGTGGCCAGGTTTCATGGATCACCTTTTCACGAAAATCTCGAATCCAGCTAACGCATCCGTCTTATCTGCGGGTCTAATGGTTCTATACACAGTTGCCAAAGTTTACGAGTAATTTTTTTGCTACTTTTTCTGTTTTTAGAACTTTAGTGTTTTATTTTTATCCATGTTTTAAGGTTCAAACGAAGCAAGGATAAGGAAGTAATCGCTGGGCCTATTTCCAAAATCGAACCTCTCGTTTTCTACCATTGTAATCAAATGCTCAATAATCAATCTGCTGAAGCTGTTATTATCAAGAAGCAGGGATTGAAAATTATCTATGTATTGACCCAGGTTAGTTCCATCACTTTTGTTCCTGTATGACATCAGATGTCGTACTTTTCTTCTAGTTCTCCATTCATTTTGGAATGCTGCCGATCGAGAGGCTTGATGATTGGATTCAATTCTCAATAAGCAATCTTTCTCAAGAGTGCCCGAGTGAGGTATGATTTAGGCATGATCTTGACCATCTCATCACACATTTTTTTTCTGTTTTTAAGCTTAACAGTATTGAAGACAGAGAGGAGCGTGCTCATACAGTCTGGTGGAAATGCAAGAAATGGGCGATAAAGCTATTAGATCGCATTTTCGACAGGTATTCAGATTTGTGTCTGTGGTTAATGCTTTACAATTGATCCTATTCACAAATCTAACTCCATCGGCCAAGTGGACCCCGGTGCATTTTCGAGACTATTCCTTCTTTGTGGACTTAGCTAATCAGATTTCGTACGTGTTGTAAGAGCGAACGCTACCACGCTCCTACGACATGTAGGTGTCAACCTTTAGGTCGGCCCGTAGTTTTTGGGCCACCCTGGCTGGTTTCAAATTATTTTTTTTTACTTTTCTGATAATTCGTCGGAAGTAATATGCATCACCCCTACCCATAACTTTCTACCAGTGCGTAGGTAGCAACTCAATTCCTCTTGTATACCTTAGAATAATACTGTAGACGTGTGGTCAAAGAAAGAGTGGAAAGATGTTGTTTTTGAATTGTTAATTAGCTTAAGGTTTCTACTCAAGGAATTTAGCTAAGGAGCGCAACAAGTGGTAATTCACGGGCGCGAGGCCAGGGGTATGAGTTGAAAGAGAAATAACTTTTCACTCGGAAGTATTCAAGTTTTCAGTAATTTTTTGCCATGTAGCTCTGAACGGTCTCAGAAAAAAAGTGTTAGTCTTTCTTGCTTTTCTTTCGTCTTGAAATCGCTGCAATCATGCTGTCGACAGCTAATTTCGGCATTGGGTTTGGCACTAGAAGATGATAGTAATGCACATCTTCTTCAGTATTTCATCAAAAATCCGGATAATAATGATTGTACACGGTTGAATTTCCGCAGCAGGAACTTACAAGTCATTGGAGCTGGACTACTGGCGCATGTAGGATTATTTAGCGCACCATCTTTTTTCTACAGATCTCATGGAAGTTCTCATTATAGTCAGCTTGTCACTTCGGAAGGGTTCTGCCGAGCAACGGCTCAGCATTTATTAGCGGTGCATCGTTCCTCAGATTCTGCTCAGTAGCGTCACATAGAGCCTTTCCTGAGTTATGGGATTACCCGATGTTCGAGTCTTCTTTTGATATAAAAAGCAATCCCGAATAGAATGTAACAGCAGTGTAGCTGTCGTGGCTTGAGACAGCTTGCCCTTACCCATCTTGTGGTAGAACCTTTACTCCGTCTGGACTTAGGAAGGTACTCTAAGAGAATTAGGCACTGAAATGGGTCCTAGAAAAATTGAAGCCTCAGCTGAGAAAGGTGACCTGCTATTGCGCTGGCTAGCTCTTTAGATTGGTTGAAGTGGTTGATAGGCTGCTTTCATACTTTGCGCCGTTGCGGACGTTGCAGAGGTGCGGACCGTGCGGACAGTGCGGACAATGCGGTTGCGAAGAGCGTCAACACACGCACCGGCGCATTCGACCGATCAGTTTTAATTTTGTTACATTCTGTATGTTTTCAGGTGTTCTACGTGCCGTGTTTTTTACGTTGATGTTTTTCTAGCTCAAAACTTTCCCGTATGAGTTATTGTTTTTGCGCTATAATGAGCTCACCTGGGGGCCCACATCACTGCACGACGCTATCCGTTCAAGGACTATTGAAAACAATAATTCATGTGAAGAAGGAAAAGTTCCCATTAAAGCAACAGTTCAGGGAGGTTTCGCGGGAAAATTTCCAATGCCACTACTACTGAGAGATACACGAGCCCTGTGAAGAACTATGCAGTGGAAAATAATAAACGAACTTACCTCAGAAACTCGAAAACAGGGTGGGAAGTCCACCAAACATGGGTGTTCTTGGGGATTTCCCCAATCCCGCCCCTTGCCGGCCGTCATTGGACGCGTCGGCAGTCGTGCTCGTTTTGGGACCACAGGGAAAATTGATTGAAAAATGGAGCGCGTTTACAGCGGGCACGTTCAGACAACTCGTCCAACGTGCGTCTCTATCCATTGCTGAGCGGCAGAGGGAGAGTATCTGTCTAGACCCTCCCCGACGTTTTTTTTTCCAGTTTTTCATACATTAATCGACTGGTTTCATCTACAAGTTCATTATTGGTGGTTTTTTCCCGCGAAACCGTTCCTGAACTGTTGCTTTAAAAAAGCACGAGCTAAGACAACACGTCACATGGAACACCTGAAAAAATACCGAGTGTAGTGAGCTGGAATTACGATCAAAATTCGCTGACTGCACCTTTTGAGTGATAATATCAGTCTCATTACATTTCGTACTTTTTTGTACTCCGTGCGCATGATGACGCTCTTAACAGTATCTGCACTCACTGTTCGCACCGTCGGCAGTGTCTGCAAGGTCCGCAACAACGCGAGTATAAAATCAGCCTTACGGCTCCAAAAATTTTCTAGAAATTTTATGGCATCAAATAAAAGTGGCCCAGAAATAACAGACCGACCCAAAACTTGGTATAGGCTCCTTTTGGATTCAAAGCAGAAGATGCATTCCCTCAAAAATGGAATGTAGGCGGCATTGTGCTTATATATGCAAAGTGTTAAGCTGGTGGAGGGAAAGAGGATGTTGCCCTGTACACACGCTTCACGACAAGATATAAATAGGCATACGTCGTTGCTCGATCAAACATGGTGCTAGACCAGGGTCAAGCGAGGCGTCGAGGAAATTTCTGAAATATGGTCTTCCCTCTCCCCCCCCCCCCACCCCTCCCAGCTGCTGAAGCTTTTGAAATGACCCTCCTTTCAAGCCAAAGTAAGAAAAATTTGTTGATCTCCATCGAAAACCTTCCATCAAAAAAGCCATGCTACCCCACCCTCCATCATGAAAATCGTTCGACAAGTTGAAAAGGCCGAAGAAAAATCATTCGCAATGAATGCTTCCGACAAATGGAACAAAAAACGGCGAACTAGTCATGAAGAGAGCATGCTGTGACAGCTTCTCTTCCTCCTTTCTTTCCTTCCTTCCATAGCAAGCCATAGTATACACAGTGTATACTTCATAATCTACACGCCCACCGTTTGGTGAACAGAAACCTTATAAACAGCTTAGGCATGTGTGTGTCAATTGATCTCGGAACTGAAATGTCAGAATTAGGTTGATTAAGAGAAACATTCTCGAGTGCGAGTCTTTACAATTTCAAAACCGTAACTTCCCTAGAGGATTTGCTCTATAAACAATGATTGTAATGGTTTGGTTCGTTCAGTATTTCAAAAATGGCCCCATTGAGGATTTTAGCGCGAGCATCGCCAAATGGTTGAGCTGACTGCAACCCCTTTTCGGGTGGCTTCGTACAAAACTGAAAGCAGACTTGGAACCAACAGGTTTTTTTCAAGTACGCGGACCCCTTTGTACCATTAGAATTTTATCTGTACGGAATTACGCTGTTAGTGGAAATCCTCCGGCCAAGCTTGCAAACCCGATTACTCCTTGATGTTTGTCCTCCGACAGTAATGATCCTACTGCATCAATTTGACCCGACCCCTTCCTCCAGCGGGCCAAATACGACCCCTCCCCCACTCGTCAACCTGTCCAAGATTACTCAACACGCGTTTGACCTTGGTCATGATGCCAGCGCTCAACTATGAAGGAACCACCTCAGTGTCAGCGATGAATATGTTCACTTTCGAAATTACTTGTCGTCTCTTAGTTTATTTTTCATCAACGAATAACTTGATGCCCGCTTCGAACCTTCATCGGCAAGTCACCATCGTTGCCTTTACGGTGCTTACGGTACGATTCAGATTAAGCACATCAAATGCAAGCGGTTCAATTCGTCGAAACAGCTAAGTGGTCACTGGTTTCACTTTCGGGATCTACTGCTACTGATTTCACCGCTAATAGCTCTGCTTGAGAAAAACTGCGATAAGCGAGACATGTAGATAATGAGAACTGTAGAATGTGACTTGAAGGCACATTCCGCAATTACACAGTAATTGTGATTGCTCCCGAAAGTGGAGGTGATGCGCCAGTTGATTGGCTGGTAATGATAGAGGTGAAATCATTGTGCTAGGAAGAAAAAAGTTGTGCGAGTTTGTCGTAGGTGATGAATTTGCGGCCACTCTATCTTCTTTTTGGTAACTTTTACCTTTGTACGTATTTTACTGCACAAGGAGGTAGTCAGTCAACTTGAAGATAGGGGAATGACGCAGATCCGTCAATAAGACCAGTGCACAGAGTTGTTCGAAGTTTCGGCACTTTTCTGTTTCTTTCTGGGCACTTTCATTTTCTCTATAGTACTGGTCATAATTAAATCATTTGCTTCTGTTTTTGAGAGAAGTAACCAAACTTCTTTAATAACGCTTAGGCTGCTTATGTCCTACAAGGTTAGCCGTCGGCAAGACTCCGGGTGTAGGAGCTTGCGCCTCAGCGTGAGTTTCGTCGAAATAATGTCGTTTTCTTGTTTCTTGCTTTCGACGAATAAGAGGCGGTTTTGCGAATCGGTCTTCCATTTGTAGAGCATCTTTGTACAAGGTTGCTTCTGCGTGTATGGGGTTGTCCAGAAAATCCTGCGACACTTTGTCCAAGTTTTTCGATTGCACCTTCTTTTGTTTAATTAAATAATAAATCAGCTGAACTACCACACATACAATATAGGAGACGAGCACTTATCCCAGACAGCTTCTCAACTCTCTTACATTAAGATTTCGGCGTTTGAGTTGAAAAGAAGCGATTGATCCCATTTCCGAGTTAACCTCATTTATCGGATTTTTTAATTTCTAGATTACGCTTCACGGCATTAGTTATCTAAAAATTTGAAGCGGCTAAGCTCGGCGAGTAATCCAAGCACTGCGAACTTTCCCAATCAAAATCCATGATCTTTTGAAATGTAATCCTGTGTCACATGCAGGCATGCGAGGGGGTAGGGTAACACAATGTTGCGCATTTCTGGGTGAACTTTACGCATGGCTTCGGCCAAATTTTAAAGGTAGTAGGAGCCGACAATGACCATCACCGCGGTGTAAATATCCAGAGCTTTCTCTGAGCAATCAAATTGTAACCCCATCAAGAACACTAAAAAACCCTTCTCTAAGGAAGTTTCTGCAGACAGCTTCACTTTCAGTCGAATCCAATAGAGCTCATGTGTGCAGATTCCTTGATGCTTGAGCTATTTTCCTTGATCTTCATTTTTATCAAGAGAATCCTTTGGTTCGAAGAGAGAGGAGGAATCTCTACCATGGTCACTCACTTCGCCTACCCAGACTGGTGCAACCCATGTGGTTCCCATTGCGAACATGCTGCCCTGCAACCACGACCGTAAGGATTCTCGATAGCTGTCAATTAGTGCACCTCAGCGTTGTTGCTAACTCACGACTGGCAGCAATCGACTGTGCCTCTGGGAAGTTGAGAAAATGCTCGCCATTCGCCATATACAGCCGACCAGGGCAGTGCCTTACTTTGAGTCAAATAACTCCGGATGCGAAGTATGCAAGCAGAGTGGCTTCATAGTAGCTCTAGAAATAATGTACGCCAAATGATGGCTCAGTTCAGAGAGAAGTTTGGAGATGTAAAACGTTGTTTGGAACCTTCATATACGCTTCTACCGAAACCTCCGAAGACACACTACAGTAATCAAGTTCGAAAACGACTGAAAAGGTTTTTGATTTTTTCTAAAGTCATTTGTTCAAAGTGTCGCAAGATTTTCTGGACAACCCATTACGATGTAGTCTGAGTGATCGCCTGATACTTCTCGGTGGGGTACCGATTACCCAAGTCAAGTAGATATTTATTCAAGAAGAGTATGTTTTTAATCAGCTCAATGACGGTGTTGCTCTCACACGCTCAAAGAGACATTGGTTGTACGGATTTAGTAAAGTCTAACAACAACGATGATTCAAGGTAAGTGTGAGGCTGATTTCATAGTTTCGATGTAGTGCAGCGATGGGTAGGTACGGTAATCTGAGCACTTTAACGAATGCTGTGCTGCTTCATTACAACTAACGCAGCTTTCTCATAGAAGTTCACTTTATCTCCAAGCGTGCAGGTTCGCTTATGAGGCATGCACTTAACTTTTGTTTAGCGCCCTATGATTGAAAAATCTGATCTTCTGTATCGCTGCGAGTTGACGCGCATAGGCCCTGTGATTCCTCCAGGGCGGGACCCACTTTCGAAAACATATAATAATAGTAACAATGGTTAAATTTTCATGCGGGGTGAAAGTGGTGCAGTGGCATGTGGAGCCACACGCGCGATCCCGGGACAACAATGTGGGCGGAGCGTCGTCCCAGTCAACCAAGCCTCCTTCCTTTTGGGGTCCGTTAATTCATACCATACTCGTTTGGGAGGATAAAGAAACATTGATTCATACATCAACTGGCCCCGCAAGTCATTGTTTAGGCCAAATTGCGTCCGGATTGTCACTTCGATTCTGGATAAGGGTGGAGTGCGTGGCGCGTCCAAAAGCAGGGTTGCTAGGGAACGCTTTATCTTTAATCTTCAATTTTTCATGCATGTGTCCCAACGAAGTTTAGATGGATCATGTTGTTGCCCTGCCGTTTTCAAACCTCATTTTACGAGCACGAGTCTAGTTTCATAGTATTTTGTGTGTCAAAATGCAGTTGCCACATAAGCTGTCGTGCTAATCTGCAATCATCTGTGGCAGTTTTCTTTTGTTTTAGCTGTAGATGTATGTTGAATTCTCACAGTTTTTAGCTGGTTAATTGTCTTTTCCATTCCTTCTGTAGACTACAAATGTCGCAAATTTTAAAGTGTTGTGAACGTTTCGAAATGCAGGAAACTGCTGGACGTGCAGGCAGGAGTTTGCTAATGGAAAGTGTGCTTGAAAGATTTCCTGAAGTTTTTCATAGAATTTAGAGATTTCACTATTTTTTTTTTGTAAAAACTTCGGCATTCTAGCTGTTCTTATACCCCACTAAGTTTTACTCAGCTAAAGTTTTTCGTTTGAAATCAGACATTAATTAAGGTGGAGCTAGAGTGGGAACAGGACCTAGAGACTGGGTTAAGCCGTGTGCCCTAGCTGCAGGTAATCATATTAGCATTGGGGTTGCGTTAGCCCTGTTTGGGAGGGAGTAGGGTATCTACCGAGTTTCCTTGACATGTAGTACACCCTGGTATCTATTGTATTTATTTTTCTACCTTTGGTGTTTTCCGGTGGGCACCCCCCCCCCCATAGATTATGTTTATACAACCGTGAGTGCTAGTTATGGAATGTTGTCGAAAACACGCTATAGTGCGTTTGCGTTTCTAAAAATAACGATGGCTTCAAAATATCGGGCCAATTAAGGTGATCTAATGGAAACTTCGTTAAGAACCACGTCACCATCAGAATAAGGAGCAGACCTACAATCTTTTTTTGTTACAGTAATTAGAAATTTAGATATGGATCGCCTAACCAAGCTCCGACTAGTTACGTTATGTTTGCAAAGCATTTCTTGACAAAATGGTCAAGTCCCGCTCTCGAAGTCATCATGATACTTTTGAATGCACAACGAAACAGTGTGTACGTGTCAGACAGGGTGGGTCTATCTATATTCACATGTACTGCTACAATTTTTTACTACTACCTTTTGTTGTCGGTATTAATATAAAACTACTTAGAAAGTATGGGGTTGTTCGGAAAGTTTCCGCCGACTTCTACTCTCAAATTCAAAAGCGCATATCTCGATTCAAACAAAGCCTCTTCGCGCGAAATATAAATAGAAACAATCTCATACATTTGCCCATAGGAAATGAGTTTCACTGATCGGGATGTTGGAAGTGTTGGGGTTATGTGAGCTAAGAAACAGCGAAGGCCGTTTCACCTTCATGTTGGGTTTCAATGCTCGATCTCCTTAGGTAGACCTTGCAGATGATTGGAAAGTGAAAGTTGGTTGTCAGTAGATCTAGTGAACAAAATATTTGCAGCTCAATTTCGTAGGTCGGCTAGTTCAACTTGGAAGTCTGAGATGGAGCTGTGCAACAGTGGGCAGAAGAGCCGGCGGAACCCTTTTTTCTACTTCTTTGAGCTTTTTACTCTCACCGCTTGTTTGGAAATCTTATGTCGGCTACGCCCAATTCAAAAGCAGCCATTTTAAAAGTTTCATGCAGATTTGGCTCGGTCAAAACCCTCAGCTGATCTTGATCAGTCTCCGATATCACTGACCCCCTTCAAATCCTTGAACACTGCGAGAAAGACATTTTGAATCACGACTTACAGCGTATTTTTCGTGGACTCAGGACCAAATGCTATCGCAACTTGCGTCCGCGCATTTCCGAGCAAGTTTGAAGGGAATCACGAATCTAGTGCAAAGCGAGCGGTTGAGTATGTTGTATTCAATACTTCAAAAAATATGTAGAAAAGTGATTCAGGTTAAAAACAGTAGGTCTAGGTAGGAGGAGGAACGCGCTTTCGAACGATATATTGGGCTGTCTCATAATTTCTGTCTCAATTTCGACACTTTGTTTGTTCAAGTTTTATCTCTTCTCGGAAACAACTGGTCAATAGCATAACCAACATCATGGTCACTGATATGCGTGCATTTGCTAGTGAGCGTTTGGAAGCTTCCAGCCCAGAATGAAGGAAGCGGGGCGCGAAGAATTCGGAGAAGTCGTTTTTGCAGTGGTCGCAATCTTTAACTTTCTTCTCTGGCAGATGCTGGTTCAAAGCGCAGGGGAGGCGATAGTCCGATAGAGCAATGCCAACGCTTCATGGTGTATGAAGTATCATGGCTTGGCTATCTTCCTCAGAACGTGGTGAGTTGACATTGCAATGTGGGTCCGACGTTCACTTGGAGAAAGGAGAATTTAAGACGTTTCTGACGATTTCTTCGCAATACCGAAGCCAGACTAGAGCGTGATTTCACGCTGACCTTAGCAATAATTATCTTCATACATTGAAATGGTTCCCAAACCAGGCCCCCACCGAGTCCGGCAAACCGAGAGTGATGTGCTCAGAAAATGGAGTTCGAGCTTTGATTGAGCTGGTGCTGCCTGGCTGCGAGGTAGCGAGGTAAGCAAACTAGCCCTTTTGACGCTTCTGGTGGGGCCGTATGCTGAATGTTGGGGAGGGGATGAGGTCCCCAAGGTCGACGGACTATTTGAACTCGGTCGGTACAGTAGGAGAATGGTGACGAAGTGGTGCAGCTAGGTCCAGCAGCTTCTCCAAAAGGTTTGGTTGCTTACACAGGACTATGCTTGGAGAGGAGAGGACCTACGGACCTTTAGGGTTAGTCCTGAGGCGAGCATTAAATTGAGGCAGTTCTAAGACCGAGTTAAAGTAGTACGTCGACCGTCGGAGATCGATCCCTTCTCAACATTCAGTATGCAGCCCAGCAGAAAAGCCAAAAGGGGCTTTGCTTTTTCCGAGGAGGTACGCACCACACATGCCGTGTGTTGCTGTCGCAGAGGAGTCATGTCTCATCTCCTCTGGTGACCGATTAGGGAAGACTCTGCTTTTGCCGTACCAGAACAAATTTTCCCCAGAGTCAGGCGTGCTTCTCGCTCATGGTCGGCCGCACCATAAGGTTTTCATCAAAACTTCATTCTGCAGCAGTCCTTTCCATACTGATGGCGTGTGCTGGAGTATCGGCTTCACCTAGGTATCTGCTACAATACCCTGGTAGCAACGTCCGGAAGCACTCCTAGTTCATGGTCCAGGGGGCCCTTATCAAAGTTACCACAGACTCGGTATGAGGTTGAACTTTACAGCTCATTCCGTCTGTGCCGTTGCGATTGGACCGCTAGCTCAGTAATCCTTCAGTAGCAGAGACTGGGTCAAACACAGAGTTGATCCTCTCTGTTGTCCTCCTTGCAATTGGGTTTATTTGAGGATCGTAGAACATAATCATTCATTTTAGTCACTGACCTATTTTTATTCCTATTGATTAACCCTTTACGGACTTGCGCTTCCGAAACCACGCTGTTAAGGCTCTTGAAGCATATTTCATTAACTAACGTATTTCGCAATGAAATGGTTCTAAACGGAAGAAATTTAAAATTGAATAGGAATGGGACAGGAATCATGAGACAAGCCAATATAACATATCAGCAATTTCTCTAAAGTGACCCTGAAATAAAGCATTCAAAGGTGAGCTATAGAAACGGCGAAAACCTTTCGAACAGCCCATTAAGTAATGGGCTGATTGTAAACCTCATCATGAGTAAAATAGTATGCCAATCGGTAATGTGGTCGAGTTTTGTAAGGATGTATTTATTGACTTCATCACAAAGTACTTATGGAAGAAACTTGAGCTGGTCAGGGATCGCCTATCCCTATATGTATCCTCCCTAAACCGGAATGGGTTTCGAGCATTTGCTTTCCCGCATGGTCTTTTAAAAGGTAGCATATTTAGGCGTTTAAATGAAAGTATAATGAGAGCGTAACTTTGAAAGCCTTTTATGCCCGGTTTAGACGTATGTGATCTTTCGTGAGGATTTAACCGCGACGCTTCCAATCTTACTTGTAATTTTGCAGTTTTTCATGGATACACACTTGTTCCAGTTGCTTAAATGCTCACAAACGTACATCCCATGTTATTCCAGTTGAGTTATTGTTGGTTGGAGCTCATCCTCTCTAGCTCTTCTATCTGGTTTTTCCTACGCTGCGAAAGTGTTTTTGGGATGATTCCGATAATAATTTCTGCGATTCTCGTCAATTTTAAAATGTTGTTCTCGCAGGGCTTGCAAGACAACCTGCGCCCTTAAGGCAACGCAAGAGTCACCGAGAATGTCATTTGGATGCCCTGTATTTCCAAATTCGACTTCCAACAGATAATAGTTCTGTTCTATTCGTTGACGCTTTGTTTAAGGTTTTACACCATGCTCTCTCGTTTACACAGACTGCCGTGGCCCACTCATATTGTTGGAGAATTGTCAAACCTCATGCACTGGTAAGCATCTTTCCCAGTTGGATCTAGTGCATTCAGTGACTTTGCGTAAAGTTTTCTTGAATTGTGACGATAAATGAATATTTTAGGATCTGATCAGAAATGTACTGTTCCCGCTAATGTGTTATACTGACGAAGACGAAGAAATGTGGGAGGAAAATGTTGAGGAATTCATCAGGTTCAAATTTGGTGAGCAGGCGATTAGTTGGTTCTATCATAATGCGTATGTTATCTAAAAATCTCTTTTTAATGAAGCATGTTTGCTACAGTAGCAGTGGGAAGTATGTGGCCAATTTCAGTTCATTTTTCAAAACATTCGAGTATAAGTCGAAAGCTTCACGTCTCTCGATGTAAAGACTTACGGTGTTTATCAACAGTGAATGAGTGGAGGACTCATGTCGATTATAAGCATCACATGGCGCTTATTAACACATTGACGGCAGCGTGACGCGGTAACGCGTCCCACTTTGCGCGCCACGTCGGACATTGCGACGCGGTAATGGGTCCCATCCGAGTCATCTCTTTTCTATCTTGCGCGACTTCTTCCTGAGTTCTTTGTACGCATTCCATAGATAATTCATTAACATAACTATAAATGTTGTGATCCATGAAATGGTTAGATATGCTTCTGGGCAAAGGTTTCCTGAATCTTACATGCTCCTCAGTTATCTTAAAGCTTCGACTTTTATTCTTGAATAGGCAAGCGAATATAGTAGGTATAACAACAATTGTTTACAAGATACAAAACGCGAATAATAGTACTACGTATGGGGAGGTCTGCGTTTCTTATTGAGACATCCAATACAGAGGAATTATTCATCTACTGCAAACGTGTTTACTTTTCTTTTTTTTGCGGCCTCAGCGCGCCCGTATTCTTTATAAAATGTTGCTTAACATCCAGAACACCTTCTGTTATCCCCTCTCGAACAAGTATTTGCTCCACTTCATTTCGCGTGTAGCTGGACCGACGCGTCGAAAGGCAGTCACGCTCATACCACAGCAATGATGTGATCACCTCTAGTTTGATGTCATTCGATCTTGGTTGAATCTTTGTATGACCTCGTATACGTTGTATCTTGAACAACACCGCCTGACCCCTTATAGCTCCCATTGTGCCCTTGGTTTGTTTCATTCGGAGTTCTCTCCAAGAAACGCACCTCGCAGGACAACGGGAAAACCTCGGCCGTCAAATTGCTCTCCCACGTGGCCAAAAAAGCCAGAATGTCGTCAACGTGTTAATACTTTGCCGTTAGTTTATATAGACAGCCTCAGTTCTTTTCACCATGACTTCTTTGCTTCTCTAGTTCGTTCATGCACCGATCAGTTATAAAAAGCTGGAGACGAAAATTGTAGCCAGTGTAATTAGTCGCCCGATGGATTGCAGTCGGCTAATTACACTGTAATAAGGTTGTAAAGTATAAGTGCGCTGAAAATCTTTTGAAAATTATCAAAAGTTGAAGGAAAGATGGTGAAACATGATCCTTCAGAGGTTGATCACCTGTATCACCTGCGTTTTGTTGTTCATAAAGTTTCGGATGCCAAAAACTTCTCTATTCGCCCCTGTCGCAAGCCAGACAACTTCACTGAATTCTCCTGGGAGGTTCTTCGGGCATAAATGGGCATCAGAATATTTCTCACAAGCATCGTGTTCGCTAGGTCCAGGCTCAGCGGATACGCGACAGGAGGCCCGTCACGCGGCACCAAGGCAGAGTTGGCGGACGAGTCGCAGCGCCTGATGTGCGATGTAGGCCTTACTAATACATTCTATTTAACTTGACGCGAAATCACTAATTTACGCGCTGCGACTCTGCCTCGCCTTCTTGCCGCGCGACGGGCCTCTTGTCGTGTACGGCCAGGCTCAGCTGCGAGCGACCTTTCCACATGCGCTATCAAAATCAGCCAACATTCGCTCTGCAATATCGGCGTAAGAACGATGTCGTCATTTTCATTCATTTCATTCGAAGGATCACGGTCTACTCATTTATGCATAGTGGCAGTCGAAGCAGAATCACATCTTTTTTACCTCCATTGTCAACGTCTGGATAGTAGAGGTGGCCACAAACTTTTCATCGTTACTGTGTCTATAGATTGGTGTAATAGGTCGACGCAGCGTTATGCGATGCGTCGTTGTGGTTAAGATTCCCCAAAGTGATTCCCTCTGTGAACTTCGCAGCGTAGTAAGATTTCAGGCCGTAGTTCAGTGCGCGTTTTCTCGAGTCATTTTTTTTTTCGAAAGACTTGCTACGTTTTCGGATGGGTGTCTGTGCGCCTCGTTGTCTGGTTGCGTAGCAAGAGGTGATCGATGTGCCTCCACACGCTTCAAATTTCAGCGCCAAATTTGAACGCAGCTGCCTTGCTAAGGTCATTGTGCGAGATGGGTGTCCCCTAACAGGCCCACCGCGCGGCGAAGCAAGAGACGCAGATGCGTCAAAGAGACGAGTTGCAGCGCGTGCTCTGCGATATGAGACGTGGTATGGTACACTCTCTTCAACCTGACGGCTAACCACTACAGTATGCGCTGCGACTCATCCCTTTGCTGCTGCGTCTCTTACTTCGCCGTGCAGTGGGCCTGTTGGGGGACACCCGTGCGAGATGAACGCAACATAACTTCGGTGCCGTTATTTGGGTATGTGCCGTACGTTGTGCTCATTTGGCTGAATGACTTTATGGTCGCCAAGGCGCCCGTCGTTCGCCTTTATGGTACATTATATACTGCGACCACCTAAACTCTAACTTCACGGTGCAGAAACTATTAGTGAGTAGGAATCTAAACTGAAGGAAATATTTTTTGTAATCAGCTTATGTTAACTTTCGAGCTCACAAGGGTTGACACGTGAAGGCGTTGTTTTTTAAGCATATTTTCAGAAAAATTCAATCCCTTAACCCAAGTTTCTGTTTACGTAATGCAAACACATCGCTCGTGGCATTGGCTGGAGGGTATACAGGTTGATAAGCCCACCACTGTTAAAACTGAGTGAGGAAGAAGCGACGCTGGCGTGCTTGTCTTCTCTTCGCGATCCGTCGATGTAAAGTCATTGTGATGTGGCCAACACGCCTTCCTGCTCGCGTTACGGGTGAGCTTTCTTCCCTCCCCCCCCCCTCCCCCGAGAGGGGAAGGGGAGATGATGCATCCACCGACAGCCGATTATTATTCTGTAAGCAAAGCGTAGAGTAGGGAACATGAATGCTTCGTAGAGCATATCATACTCCTAGAGTTTTTGTTTTCTGAGAAGTCGCGCGTACCAAAGCAGAAGACGGCAGGACCCCTTATTTAAAGGACGAATTCACGCTGGAAAGGCAACTCATTTCAAATTAAGTTAGCGATGGTGAGTGGTACACTAAAGAAGGAAAAACCATGCGAAAGGGCCCAGAATCTGAGAAATGGGACCACTTCCTTGCCCGTTGATTTGAGCATTGATGCGACTATCATCGCTGTGCCCTCTTCAATGCTACGCTCTCTCACCTTCTTATCACTCACCACGTATAGACCTGCGGCGAGTGATCAGATGATCGGTGGGCGTGCACTGACCAGCCGCGGCGGGATTAAACCTTAATAGGTCAACGAGGTCAACTCCTCCTGTGCAAATTGTGCTTCAGTTCGCACACTTTGGAGCTCCGCGGGTCCCTCAACCAGGTGAATTCTTCCTAATTCGATTTTCCCTCTGATCGTGAATTCGTCCTTTAAACGCAAAGGTCGGGCTCAATATGGGGTATTATGGCAGTTGAAATTGAGTATGGAGATGTGACATGGAGCGATAGTGGAGAAATAACGAAGAGAAGCTGTTGCCGAGGCCGAAAACAAAACTCCCGCTCCCAGTAGCAGTGAATGAGGCTGGCTTGGGAGAAAGGCATTGCAAACGAGATTTCCGGACATGCCAGCTGTTCTATCGGTTGGTGCGGCGATCGACCTAGCTGATTTCACACGTGATGCCAGCCACGCCCCACTTCCGGAGGTGCGCGGGCATAGCTGATGCAAGCCAGCTATCGCTGTAAATAGTACGCCGGAGGCCTTGTCGCAGTGCCATCTCCGCGTTTCTACATTTCTACATTTTTACATTTCGAGGGAGACTAGACAGCGAAACGAGATCCGTTTGACGCGCGCCAATGCAAGAAGCTGCCCTTCAGCTCACACTTTAGCGGGACAGTTTCGTTCAAATTTGACACACAAATTTGAACTTCAAGTGGGCGCGATGCCAAAGGCCGATGTCATAGTTTGCGAATCGAGCGATTCGCTAGCGAATCGCTCGATTCGCAAACTATGTCATCGGCCACAGGGTGAACCTTTTCTAGATATGCCGCATTGCGTGAAGCAGTAGTGTGTGTTAGTTTTGGCTTGTTGAAGCATGGTTTTTCCTCCGCTTTCAATGTTTGCACACTCACTGCTTGCTTACAAACCTATTCCGTTTTCACCATGCATGGTTTCTGGCAGCTATCAAAACTAAAAGTACATTATGTACCAGGTGAATTTTAATGCCTCATTTAGCACAAGGGAGAATCTCAGGGAGACACAGAGCACATTTAAGTTTTGTTCACTAACACGAGAATTTTTTTTGAGAAGTGGTGAAGATAAAAATGACCGTGGGGGCAAACGATCCGCACTTTTCTGGTGATGATTCAGGAGTGTTCAATGGTAAGTTTTCTTGCATTTTTCGAAGGCGGAGTTTACAAAGCAGCCATTAGAAATGAACGTAGGGGAAGTGAGTGCTGCAGCGAAGAGAAAGCCATAAAGAACAGCTCAGAACCCGAGGAGTGGGACCCCTTTGCCTGTTGATCCCAGCATATAAACGGCCTTCGTCGATGTTGCCCACTCCAACGTTGACGCTCTCACTGCTAAATGGCAAGAGCGTTTGAAAGCAAGAGAGTGGGTGTGCGGCGACGCTAGAGGCGCGGAGACGGTCATGCTGTGTAGGTCGCTGAGAGCGATTCCTCGTTGCAAATCGCGTTCGGTTCGCATCCTTTGGTGGTCCGCCGCCTGTCTTTCCATCTGGTAGGTTTCCCCTTCTTCCACCTCCGACCTAATCGAGGAATCCGTCGAGCCGCTTACAAAAATTTGCCATTTGAACATTTCCTCAAGAAAAATCGCCTTTTTTGCGGACTAAGCAGAGTTGAATTTACAAGGGAAGGAAGAGACTTAGCCGCAATACGATGTCTTTTGGAAAAAGCCCACCGATACCATCATCTTTTTTATATTGCCTGAACGAAATGAAGTCTATGTGCTGATTAGTCAAGTGAAATGCTCTAAGCGTGCTCTAAGCGAATGCTTAGCACAGCCTTTAGTGTTGGAATAGCGTCTTGCGTGCGTGAATGTGTTGAGCCTCTCTTTCTCCCCACCGGTGCAGCTTTGGAGCCGTACGTCTAGCACGTTGACGACAGGCTGACGCATGCGCGTCAGAAATTTGGCACCGTGTCGAACATTCTGACGCGCATGCGCGTCTGAACAAAGCCATTCATTTTTCTTGTGCTTGCCCCCCCCCCCTTCTGGAGTTTTTTTTTGCGTTCATCCTATAGGTAATACATAATCTATTAGGTTGTCCCATAATAAGTGAATCACCGCTTACATTTATTGCTATGAAAAATCCAAGGAAAATGGTGAAGGCGTGAAACATGTTTTACCAAGTAGCACACACATTATCCTACCTGAGCAATTTATCAGCCCATTTGCATGCTCCCTTCCGTGGCTAAAACTTCAACTTTTCTGAAACCTATTTTTGAGCTTCCTTCTTAATCACTTCTGATCAGGATCTTTGAAACGCCTAGCAGCATAGTGAATCAACCAACAGATAGGCGAGGGCACACTTGCTCAACACATGGTGCACTTATAGTTCACTCTATTCCGGGGTTGAATTTATTATTTGAAGATAACCCACACTCCAGGTACCCTGCCCTAGCCAGCGCCACTAAGAATGGAACTGAACAAACTATTCGCTGTTTGCTAGAGCGTATCCAACTTGTTAAGATGGTGAAATGTAGACAACTCTGTAGAGTCGTTAAAATTTAAAAATATGAAATTTGTTCCTCCCGTGCTCTGTGCCCAAATCAGCCAAACACAATGTGACATCTTCATGTTCCTTCTGATCTCCCATAGTTCCTTACAATGATCATTCAGCATAGTCACAGGATTGTGGACTGGGTGGAGTGTGCTATCAAATCCACAAGGAACGGTAGCGTAGCCTGAACGATTCCGGAGTTCTGACAGCAAAAGCCCAACCTACTCTGAGCCCGACCTTTCGGAGATATTCGTGAAACAAGAGAAGGAGCTTGTGCTGGGAACCGCCGCCCAGTAATACTAGGGTCACTGAAGAAGGTCAACGTTGAAAGCGTCATGGCGACGCGTTCGAACTGAAAGCAAAGCAAGACAAAGTCTGCTTTTTTGCTGAAGTCGTTCGAACCCACCTTGCAGAGAATATTCATAAAAAGTTGAAGACTCCTAGGCTAACAGTTGTTCCACCTCCGCCATGTAGCCCTAACCTCGTGCCAACGAAAGAGAACTCAGTCTGAGCTCTGACCCTCTCCCCCTGGAAGAAATTTTGTGCAAAGTGACATGACTTCAAACTCGACCGGTCCTTATTCGTTCAATAGCTCCCGCAATTTCAGAAGAGAGACAGTGACTAAATTCAGAGAATATGTTGTAGATGACAGGGGTGTATGTTTGAATGAGCAAAAACTTCGAATAAAAAAGAAAAAAATGAATACAAAAATACCCCAAGTGATTCACTAATTGTGAGCAACAGTATAAACCGCATGGCCGCCGTGGTCAAATATGCCTTGGTTTCGCAAAGATTTCCTCAACCCAGAGAACTTTAATTCCGATTCTTTCCTAGATTTCCTTTCGCTGTCGTAAATACTCATATGAAAGGTTGTAGAAGAAGTTAATACAAAATTCTGCGAGTTTCAGAATATTCAAATTTCATGGAAAAACTAAGGAATAAGTGCTTTTCACTCCATCGCAGCGAAAGTGAATGTTTTCTGCTTTTTCATAGTCATTATGCGTTTCTGATCTGAATTCCAGTACTAATTTTGTAGCTAACCTTCACGCTTTCTCTCTTGCCAAAATAATTCTGAGAGGTTCAAGTTGTAGGGAATTTATACAGAAATAAGCGAAAGTAAGGTGAGGGCGACCCGCTTGCAAGATCACTCCTGTCCCACGCGGTGCAAAATGCCAAAACACCCGATGTCGTCAACGTGCTAGGCTTCCCCAGCCGGAAGAGCGTGCACTACGTGCGTGCGCTATATTTTACCCTGCCTACGTGAACTGCAGTACGCTAGTGTGGGATGAGAACGATACAATTCTATGCCTTCCGTGCGAGGGCCCCTTTATTAGTGAAAATTATCCATCGAAATCCTACAAGCTTAGATTCTGAATATTTTCAGCGTTTTTCTTCAATTCTTTATTGTTTGTGTTTCTGGGTCGCACAACTTTTTTGCACTCGGTCATGGGAACAAAAGAACGCTAGTTGGCCTTCGTCTCATAATTACTCCTCTGAGTGTGCAGAAAGGGCTAGATGGCCAACTAGTTTCTTTTCGCTGAGATCCCTGCATGCTTCAACACAAACTAATCCTTCACTGTGCTTCCTGTCAACATGGAAGGTCCGTTAGCACTATCATGCTCGTTTGAAGAGCCTTCGCATTTGTTGGAAGAGTATTTTTTTGATAGCATCATAATCTTCCTCATGTCGAGCCTGAAGTGTGTTAATTAATAACACCAGCACGCTTGTACTTGCCTATTTGTGGTGCAGCTTTTCTCGAGCTAGTAGTCGTTGGTGTATCGTCTACCCTTTTTAAACGGACTGTGCGGTATATTGTCTCACGCTTTTGCCTTGTCTCCAACTGCTTCGCCTTGATCAATAGGATAGATGTTCCCTTCAAAAAGCACACTCTGTGTTTGGCCTCTAAGCATATTACTACTACTTTACTCATATTGCGCTCTTCATATTATTCCATTCCCCATCTTCCAGATGACAGTGAGGAGGGACTTGCCATTGCGAAGAACGCTGTAATCTAAGAACAAGTAACCCCGCCCGCATATTTGGAACAGACGTTGTCTTTAAAGGCAAAGTTCGGGCTCAGAACCACCTAATGAGCCCTTAAACTGGCGAGAAGCGCATGGGACGCATCTGCAGGCGATTGGCCAAGTTTCCGCATCGAAATGCGTCATTAAGGCGCTAGGGGCCAAGGACTTTGACACGCTCCACCTGTTGCGACACGCCCCGCCCACCGCTCGATATTTTGTCTGCGTCGCAATGCTGGTCTGCTATGCCCTCAACTTTCTGATTTCTCTACCGCTCTCCTCGCTCACATTATCTCTCATCTCCCTACCTTCCTTTTGAACTTCTCCACAACGTAGAGCAAAAGACTCGTATTTCCTATGTATTTCGCAATTTTTTCCTCTTTTCTCCACTGGTGGTCCATCTCCCGCCCCTACATCACATTTGAATAGAATTACCTCATTAGTTTAAGCTCGAATCTTGCCTTTAACTGTTATGTCCAGGTTCTATAGTGTTCGAGTGTGTTGAGCAAAATACCTGCGCCGCTTGCTGGGCATTGGATGAAAATCGCTTAGTTGTTAAAGGTTTTTCTGACCCTCACACAATTCTAACAATTGCCTAGCTAAGCACACGAAAAATCGTTGAGCTATTGCAGCCTATTTACGTTCCCATCGATTATCACTTTAAGCTGCAACTATCTTTGTTCAACATTGTCATATGTAAATTGAGAATTTTCACTTTGGAAATTGAAAAAAGTTGGAAATTTGCAATCAGAAGGATCAGTCTGCGTTGACGAAGAGGGACCAGTTATCATCATGCATCCTGCGTTCTTCCCCCCCCTTCTCTTGACTCTTTACTGAAACGGTAGTACCGTTGTAAGGAAAAAAACACGTCGAAAATCAAATTCTAGGGTACTCAGGATTCTATAACATAATGCGGTCATAGCTCACCTGCGACTTGAAACCAAAATTATGAGACAGTGCGTCACGCGCCCTTACCTACTTTTTCCGAGTCGATCATTTCCATAGTTTTTTAAACCCTAGATAGTTACAATGCTCTCCTATTGAAGCAAAATATCATGCAGTTTCAAAATTAGTAAGCAGTCTGCATCACGGTAACCAATCTACAGGTTGAATCCTGTAGGGTTTTGGCACACACATTCCAGCGGCAGGTCAACTTAACCAAGAAGCTTGTATGGCACGGTTAGCGCTTCAAGAATTCGGAACAATAGATAGAAAATGCGAAAACTCGCAAGGTCTAATTGCCACCAGGACAATGTAATGCAGAAACTCAACATCCTCCTTGCAGGTTTCGTACCCTCTAATGAATTCGTGAACCGTTTGACATGTTTTCGCTCTATTCATTACCAAGCTAAGCGACCGAAACTGACTGAAAATTTTAAGGATCTGGGCTGGATAACGATTTTCCACCCTCTCTATTCCCCTGACATTATCCTCTCTGACTACCACTTATTTCGTTCCTCAATTTATTTCTAGCGAAAAAAAAAATCAGGAAATTTGAAGACTTCGAAAGCGATTTCTTTGACTCCTATTCTCCTCATTTCTGTGAAAAGGGGATCACTGACCTGCCCAGGCGAGACATCATAGTAAATGACGATGGTGATAATATTGGTGTGTAAATTCCATCGTAGCAAAAAATTGACCCTTTCCGGACCGCCTGACACCCGTGGGGTGTCAGGAACTTCAACAGCTGATTTTTCCAAGGATTTGAAGTTTTGGTAAAATATTTTATGTTATTACATATCTACACTGCGTTTCATAATTATAGGTCCACCCTACATTTTTGCTACCCCAATGTTGCTGAGCATTTTTTGAAAATGCTGCTATCACCATTAGATTCCTCATCATGGAAAACCTTCATAGTGTTTTTCTGACAAAGGTCCCCCCTTAAGTAACCCAATTAACTTTTTCAGAACCAATTTTCACCGTTTCATGAATATCGGGCCACTCATAAAAAGTTTGCATCTCTCATGATCCGTGAAGGGAAACAGGGAAGCGGGAATATATGTGAGCTTATTGTTAGTCGACATCGAGTTTACCATACCTCGTGTTATTCGCCTCTCTTTCCAGTAGCAAGCTCAAGCTAGAGCACTTACTGAAGTAGGATGGCTGAGGAGCAGAATTTCCTCCCATGTCGGCCGGCTCATACTGCATAAGCGACTATGTGCAAAATCCTGGTCATTGCAGAGAGAAGAGTCGCTTAGGTAAATAAAGACTGCGTTTCCTTTAAAATTTAGGAGGAACTGGGTGTCTTCTCTCGAATTATACAAGGAGTCCGAACAAAGTCCGTACTGAAATGCGGCCTTCCGTGAGCAAAACCACCGTGTGGCCAGTAAGCCAGCAGAGCAATAACATCTTCAACGGATTGATGAAGAGCGTTCTAAGATTATGTGAGCGCTACAAGGTCGCAAGTCTCCATTTCTCCGTGGAAAAGGGCTCAACTTAATGAGCGATGGTGTGGCTGTTAAGACCCTTCGCGATCTTGGACTCTACCTCCTTGTTTCGTTCTACAGGTGGTCTGAGATCGACGTGGAAAAGTGTATTCTAGGTGGATATGGCAGGAAAAGAGGGTACAGGATGATCGCATGAAAATCGCAGATGGTTTTCAAGTAACGCAATTTCGGCGGGGAATCCCTTATGGTTTGAGGCACCTTTGAACGGCTGAGCGGCTTGAGCTCATATTTGTTTCCTTTCACAAGGATTCCACAGGGTATCATGAAGTTCTTTTGGTGCGATTTTTACCATTTTCTCGACAACAGTCCCCTCGAACCTTGGTTTTTACGCACGATAACGCGGCCGTCCATGCCGGTCCTTTCACACTAGATGGAAGTGCAGGAAAAAATGTGGCAGTAATCTGGGGGCCAACTTCTTTTCTTAATCAGATTCCAATAGAGAATCGTAAAGCCATAATTCCTAAAAAGTTACAGAGCAAAGAAAAGCAAAATGGAACAGCCGAAGAGCTGAAAACGTCGATCATCAGCGCACAGACAAATTTCCACCCTAATGTAATAGCTAATTTGGTACCCAAGAGGAGATTGGAATTCGGTTACACCACCTTA
>MU868336.1:489363-546851 GCA_036418205.1 Ostertagia ostertagi | reverse complement strand
TGTGGTGAGTAAGCCAGCAGAGCAATAACATCTTCAACGGATTGACGAAGAGCGTTCCAAGATTGCTTGAGCGCTACAAGATCGCAGGTCTCCTTTCTCCGTGGAAAAGGGCTCAACTTAATGAGCGATGGTGTGGCTTTTGAGACCCTTCGCGATCTTGGACTCTACCTCCTTGTTTCGTCCTACAGGTGGTCTGAGATCGACGTGGAAAAGTTTATTCTAGGTGGGTATGGCAGGAAAAGAGTGTACAGGATGATCGCATGAAAATCGCAGATGGTTTTAAAGTACGCAATTTCGGCGGGGAATCCCTTATGGTTTGAGGCACCTTCGAACGGCTGAGCGGCTTGAGCTCATATTTGTTTCCATTTACAAGGATTCCACAGGGTATCATAAAGTCTTTTGGTGCGATTTTTACCATTTTCTCGACAGCAGTCCCCTCGAACCCTGGTTTTTACGCACGATAACGGGGCCGTCCATGCCGGTCCTTTCACACTAGATGGAAGTGCAGGAAAAAATGTGGCAGTAATCTGGTGTCCAACTTCTTATCTGAATCAGATTCCAATAGAGAATCGTAAAGCCTTAATTGCTATAAAGTTTCACAGCAAAGAAAAGCAAAATGGAACAGCCGAAGAGCTGAAAACGTCGATCATCAGCGCACAGACAAATTTCCACTCTAATGTAATAGCTAATTTGGTAACCAGCATTCCAAAACGTATTATTTGTACCTTATGATTAATGGAGGACCATCCTATCATTGAAAATTTGTGACGTTTCTTTGTTACAATAAAATCTCTCGACAAGTGATGTATAGTCATATTTGCGAAACGGTGAAAATACGTTCTAAAGAAGATATTTTAATAGTTCTAGGTCGAGATTACTCCAAAAATCGATTATCAAGGTTTTCCGTTATGGGGAAAGTATTGGTGATAGCGGCATTTCCCAAAAATGCACTGCAACTTTGGAATAGCAAAAATTTAGGGTGGACCTATAATTATGAAACGTAGTGTATATAGCACACTCATGCTAGGCGTATGAAAAAACCTAGACTTCAGTCTTAATCTAGCTCCTAAAATAGCTAAAAAGTAAATGGTCTTCCACTTTGAGCGTAAAGAAACCAGTAGTAATTCGCTGAATACACTTCATACCGAAGAATTTATGAAATGTCGTGCTCGTTGTATCTGATACTTTTTAATCCAAGCGTATTGGGCACGCTCTAGACCCTTTTTCCTACACCAACTTACTTCGAACAATTTTCGTCCCTTCTTCTCCTTTTATTTCCCTATCACCTTCATTCCATCAAAATTTCATGTCAAATAACCTAATATATACTTTTAGACATGACAAATACCAAATGAGACAAAATAATGGCTTTAGTGGGAATACGGATTATATATATGATATTTATGCTTGACGCGCAGCACGCGGCGGTGAGCGCAAAAAGTGCGCGGTACGGAAAGGGTTAAAGGAAAAAAAAATGTCAAGTGGCTCATGGCTAATTTTCTTGCCATCTTAATAAAAACCCAACTGGGCACTTTATACTTCACCTTTGTCTGGATTTAGAGTGCTTACATGGCATAACTCAGTCGTAAAGCAAAAATCTGCGAAGGCGACTTCTCCAGTTCGTACTTCCGAAGAATTTCCCTCGAAACCGCTCACCTAATCCGTCTATATTTCCTATATTATATACTATGAAGGCAAGTGCAAATGAAAACGTCCCAACAAAGACTCCGATCCATTGATAATGGCAGAGCAGAAGCCTGGACTACTTAGACACGCTTTAGTTGCACATCACCGCATGCACCAATCCTGTTCATCTAATGGCTCGTGTAAGCGCACTAGGTTGCAGATCTCCATCCTAATCTGGTTCTGCTTTGTGATCCAAGCGAAAACAGTTTTTTGAAGTTCGTTTGTTCGGCTATTCTGCGTTTTTGACGACGTGATGTTTTTGTCCTCATAATTTTGGCACACCCTGTGATTGCTCTCATATGTATACTCCACTAAGTCAACGTCAAATATTAATATGATGAGGTAACTGCATCTCTTCAATGCAGTTCTGTAATTGGTACTCCTAATGCTTCGTTTCAGACATTTTTGAGGATCTCCATAATCCCGTCTGCGAAGCTGGAGCGCTTTTGCGTGGGTTGGCAAAGCGTAAGGACATTGTGCAGCCTGCCGCGTTGTTGCAATTAATGTAAGAGTATAATTTTTTTTTTGAAACCGCTATTTTATGTTTTTGATGTGTTCATTACCGTTTTCTAATGTTCTTGTAATGTTAGTTGAGCAGCATTTGTTTCAGGTGTTGACGCGATCTACCAATCCACGTGAAGTTGAAGGAGCGCTTCGTATGATTGGGGAGCTTGAAGTGCAGTTGACGAAAAGCAGAGTGTGTCATCTGAATTCCTTTTTTTATCGCGTAGTGCTTGCCACCGTAATGATTCCTCTTTTGACTCTTCAAAGCGTGGAGAGGGAACTATTTTACCAAGTGGTCATATCTGTACAGTGCGTTTCATAATTATAAGGTCACCCTGAAATCTTACATTTCCGGGACAAGCAGAAGGCTGGTAACTTTTCTAGTATTACCAGCTTATTCTTCACCATGAAAAACCCCTGGATTGAAATTCTGGAGGGGCAGCTCTTCTTTCAACTTCTCTGTAATTATTCCTCGGTTTTTGCACCATTTCATAATTATAAGGTCACCCTGTGAAAATGAATACTACATTATCAGAAACAACCAACCTGCCTGTGAAATTGACTGTTTATTACAAACACACCCATTAGCTAAATTTATGGAATGCTTCGTACTTATTTTTTGAAGAAAAGGTAAAGTATATGCATTTCATGGTGGTTGGCACAGTTCGCGAGCCTTTGCAAAGCATTTCGGGCAGTCATTAGCACTAATCATGGACAGTTGAAAAGCACCTGCGTTACCAGATATTCAACAAAATTTTGAACGTCTACAAAAAGGTCTCTATTAATAATTTGAGAAGATTTATGTGGGCTGTCTCAAACAGTGTTCTCGCTTTAAACCGCCATCATCCCTGATTTAATACTTCTTTCTTGAAAAACATGAACTGGACAGCGGTGAAATGATGCAGCAACATTACCAGGAAAGCGACAAAGATGGTCCGAAGGCTCACTGGCCATTGCAAGGTGGCAAGATTTTAGCCAGTAAAGTTGAACTAAGAGAGATTGAATAAAGTTGAGCCTGCGCCGTAATTGCACCACCCAGCAAGATAACCAATAAAGTTTGTATTTTTCGGACAAAACTGGTTCATACAAAAAGATCCTGCGGACATAAACACTTCTGCAGTGACTTGCGAAGGTGGCCGATTTAGTTTAGCGAGTGCAGTTTTAGTTAAGGCGATGTGAAAGGTGTGGGTGCTTTTTGTAATGATGCTTTGTCAAAATTTCGCTTCCTTAAGCTGCACAATGGATCTAAATATTAGCGTAGAGCCTTACGAGGACATCCGAACTTTTCCTTGAGCTGATGAAGTCGGCTAGCCTACGTAGTTATATATAACAGTACAGGTACCCATGTAGGTCATTGAACCAGAAACAGCATTTTTCTCGAAACCCAGATGAACGAACAAGTATCTTGTAGTTGTAGTAATGTTCTAGTAGAACATCTCAGGGGCTACTTCGCCATAAAAAATAGTGCGGATTAACGCCAGTGAAAAACTACACAAGCAACCCTTGAAAGGAAGTGAATCGATGGTGATCTGCCTTGGAATCTCAATTCCTGTAGGCCACGGAGGCTATTCGGTTTTGCCCTTGATAAAGGAGGAACCATACATTATTATGGTGCAAAAATCGAAAAATAATTATTGAAAAAAAGCTCGAAGAGCAGCTGCTCCCGCCAAAATTACGATACAGGGGTTATTCGTAGTGGGGAATCATCTGGTGATAATGGAAAAATCACCATTTGGCTGCTGGTTCCGGAAATGCAATATCCTAGGGTGACCATATAATTATGAAACGCACTGTATAATTATTAAATCTACAAGTATCACAGAATCCTATGAAGTGAGGAAGGTGACAGGAGCATAAAAAGTGAAAACTAGAATTGGTCATAGGAAGGTGTTATCAAGTAAGAAATCAAAAGCAAAGTAAATTTATGTGTAGTGCACGTGTGTCGCAACCGGACAGCTTTATGATACGGACTACTCGAAAACGCACTTCTTCCTTTTCGCCTCGAAGCTAAGAGTTTTCTAGGGAAACGGCATCCACAGTTCACCTGGTAGAAGGCAGTATATTGTCGATTAGGGGTGGGGCACATGGTTGTGAATTGCTGACTGTGCCAAAGAGGGAAAGTTGATTTTGAACAAATCTGCAAATGGCCAAAGACATGGGAGAACCTAATACTTCTTTCTAACGTGTGTTTGGTTTACTTAACTTATCCTTTCAAACATTTAGAAATACAAAGGAGATGTGGAGCGCATGCTGGACACGCTTTGTGTCAGTCGCTTGAGTGACCCCAACAAATTCGTCAAAGCTCGCGCTGCATGGTGCATCAGACAGTACAGTGATGCTCATTTCCGTACAACGAGTATTCTCTCAAAGGTACTTCTGCAATACTGGCTTTTTGGCTTTTTGTATACATTATGGAAGAGTATCGAGCAATTAAATATGTAGACATGTTTTTTAACCTCTATCAGCAGGCTTCTGCGATTCTGCGATTTGGTTAGCTCTCCACAAGAACAAAGCTCATATCCTTGCAACGATCGATTTTGTAGCACAAACTCATTGGTATTATTACAGATTGTCGATGCACTCGTTCGTTCCCTTTGTGATCCGAATGAGGAGCTGCCGGTGAAAGTCGAATCGGCGTTGGCTATTCAGGGCATCCTCAAAGACCAAGAGAAGGGTTCGTGTCATGTTTTAAATCTTTTCTTCTCAGGAATCATTCGGTTTCTTTTTTCAGCTCACGCTCTTATAGAGCCTTCTATTAGGGTTATAATAGTACAGGTGCTAGAGCTTGTTGCAAAGACGCAGGTTGAAGAGGTTGTCCGAGTGGTAGACGAAATTCTGGAACATTTTATGGACGCAGTCATACCGATTGCTGCAGACATAGCGGAGAGCTTGGCGAGTGATTGCCTTAGCGAATTGGTATGTCGGATGCATCTGCGTACGATATTAACGATTTGTTTCAGTCCAACCTCTTCTTGGAGATCATCACTAGTCCAGATGCGTGCGACCAGACCCACGCATTGATGTCTATTCTGCCCACTCTCAGCAACATTCTTGATGTAATTTCTTCAGCCTTCTCTGAGAATTTAATGGTGTAGCTCAATGTTGTGTTTAAGGTTGTGGAAGATCACCGCGAGATTATGGTAGCAGTCGAACCGAGTGTTTTGAAGATTGTGAGATATATCTTCACTGAAGAGAAGATAGGTGCGTTATTCCTGTTGCATGACTAATACTAGAATAATTCCACTTTTATTGCCTTCTGACCTTCAATATGCTCTCCTGGCAGGGTCAACCGTCACGCTCGAACATTTTCGGGATTTTTGCGACCCCCTAGCTCTCGAGGGGGTCCAGTTGCGACCCCTGTTTTTGTTAATAAGAGTGCTAGACATGGATCCGTTGCGCCAGAAAGCGTCTGCGCGTCGTCGCGTCGGCCTAGGAGCGCGGCAGGTATCACCCGGGCGCTGGAAGAACGGGACGCGGCGAAGAAAAATTAGAGGGGAATAACTTTCTTGGGACATATTTCTTTGACTTCTTGAGGTAGATTTTGATCGTACTTGAAGTGCGCTTCCAGAAAACTACAAGGATTGTCTAACTATCCGGAAAGTACTTCTGTTAGAAGTGGAAAACCCAAAATTCTAAGAAGGCGCACCTTCAACTTTGAAGGCCCATAAAATCTTTCGTATGCGACATTTTGGAAATCAGTAAAAGGTTTTAGAAACTTTAAATATCTCTCTAACAAAACGATATAAAAAATTTAGTGATTGTCCCCCTTCTAAAAAAATTGTCCCGTTCGAACATTTTTCGTGCAAAAGCGAGTTTTTGGGCTTTCAGCGACCATAACTCACTTCATTTTCATTTCTGTGATGCACTTTTTTCATGGGGTGAATGTACAGGATTAGCTCTTTCTAACAAGCCTTAGATCGTTTTTCAATGTTCATATTCCGAGAAAATCATACGTTCGAACATTTTGGGTTTTGCCGAACACTTTTTTTTTGGTCCCGAAGAACTTTAATTTCAGCCCCGAGAAATCTAATGCGGTCTGGACAAATAATTCTTGCCCTCGGATACGCCACGCACGCGCCTGTGGCTGGCAGTCCTCGAAATTGCGACCCCCTTCCGACAAAATGCGACCCCTTCGTCGAACAGTTCGAACGGACGGTTGACCCTGTCTCCTGGTCTCGTTAGTCATACTGCCATTCTTCAGACTTTGGTACCCAGCGCGTTCACCCACTTCAAAAGCATGAATCCGGATCGAAGTGGTGTTATTTTGTTCTAAAATTAAACAAGAAGTGCAATGGGAACGTTTCTAGGGAGAATAAGCGGTAAGCACCATAGAAAACGTTTAGATTTCCCTTTTGAGGTCGGCCGTGGTATATTGGAGAGGTACAGCGCTGCGAGGCGAGGGAAAACGCGAGAAAATGCTGTGCGCGAGATGGCGCAGACGCCACGTATGCCGCTATTGATAAGGATTACAGCACGGCAACACAAAGGCAAGGCCTTAGCGCCTCCTGCGCTTGGGGATTCCTCTTTCTCATTCTGGAAGGGGTTGCTTCTTGGCACCTAACGACTCTTGGCTTTATGATCTAATATGAACCTTCTTAGAGGAACCCTTGAAGCAGTCCCAGTTTACCGGCTTCGTACATGGAAGCAGTAGTGTTTGGTTATAGTGATACACTTCAATGGTACAAAACCCAAAGCACCTAGGTTCTCCTTCGTTAGCAGTTAACCTCCTCTGCCTAATAAATGATTGGCAAAACCTCGAAATAGCCCTCCGATCATTCTTTGCGTCGAGCATTGCACAATGGTTGCTGACGTTCTGCAACTCTCCCCTAATACATTTGTTCGCGAGCAGATGGAATGCAGTTCTAGAATGCTGTCGTCAGTTTTGCATGGAATCTTTCGATCGCAAGAAAAGTTATCAAGCTTCAAATATCGTATCAAAAGCGGACACTCTTTATGAGCAGAGGCATATTCGCTTCATTTATCTAGGATATATTAGAACTTTCTCTTGAAGTTCATCGTAGCTTTTTTTACTTGCGAATTTGGAAAACTCGTGCTTAGTTTTACACTTTTTATGATAGTGTCGTTCCAGATTTCTACTGTGATATTATCGTCCTTATGCAGTCACTTTTGACATCGTATGTTAGCGAGCCTATGTGGGGTATCTTCAATGATCTGTACACAATGTACAAGAATACAGACCATCGGAGCGTGCTTCCTTTCGCAGGCAAGTTTCATTGTTCTCGTTTGCTCTGCAGGATGTGCAAAAATACTCTCTCAAAGTTACAATGGAGTTCTAATGGAGTTTTTCTCGTGATGACCTCTAAGATGGCAGTCAACCTTTTGGGTTTGTCATTTTTATCAATATTTTTCAGTCCCACTTCCCAACACTTGGGTTCTGAAATGATTTACTTTCATTCTCATCTAGCGCGATTCCTCATCTGCGCGTTTTTGGTCGCTCTACGAAAACAGTGGCTAAATATACACAAATGCCGTCAAATGAGTAATTGGCTGCGTTACAGATGCATGATATTTTGCTATTTTACGCAGAAACCATGGGTAACACTTACCGCTGAGAGAGGGTCAGATGGCGTGTGGGCCGCACCAGATGACGCGGTCGTCAGGGTCCGTGAAAGCCACGTTGCGCAGATTACAAGATTCTACTATTCCTCCAGGGTCGACCCATCATCACTTGGTGCATTCCAAGTCTACCCCAAAAATCCGCCGAAATTGGAGTCTAGCAAGCGTATGTACAGGTCCTGACAAGATCTTCTTTAGCATGCTTCTTCCATCACTACGATCTTCTTCTAAAGCATCCGAATACAATTCATCCAATAATCACATAAAGTTCTTTCTTTGGGAAAATTCCCAGGTGTGGTTGATCCTGTTGGTTGCTCGTCTGCATATACTCTACGGGCGTATAAAAGAGAACATGATCAGCTGCGCGCTCAGTGGTGTGGTGGGTGCCTCTTAAATCATCCTTGTGTAGCCAAGTTTAAGGTTGCTCCTTGAAGTCTCATATCACCAATACCTGCTTCTTGAGGTCTTATGTCACCAATTCTGGCTTCCGTTCAATTACACGACGCTGCTACTCCAGCATTACTCACCCGTGGAGCCTGAGTACTTTGGCATCTATAGCCTCACGGACCTATCTGTTCCAAGTTGACGCACGATGGGCGTGGCTGCTAGGAGCAGTATGAGCTGTTGTCTGTACGCAGGCCATAGAAGCTGCTTCAACGCGTCGACGACAGTGCGCCAGGACGCCGCGTGAAAGCGTTCAGACTTGGCGTGTGTCGCTGCCTTGACTATCATCCGTGGATTTTGAGCTGTATATCCTCAGTACTTGGACCAATGTGCTAATTCGAACAATATTGTGTGTTGATGCTATAAGGAGATACATTATTAAAATTCTACAATGACATATTTAAAACGACAATTTAGTTGATCTTGCTACAGTGACCTCGAAAGTATATAAAGTATTATATGAACAAGACTTCTTGCGCGATTATTTCAGCAAAAACATATATCTTGCCATACGGATATGTCTACACTTTTTTTGTGGACAATTTTGTGAGAATATAAGAAAAATGAGACTCAACTGAACTGACAAATTCGTGGAACTTGGAACCAGGGTCAACCGTCCGTTCGAACAGTTCAACAGTTCGAACGGGGGGGGGTCGCATTTGGGTTCTGGGAGGGAAAAGGGGGTCGCATTGCGTGTTTTGGTCATGAGGCAGGGCAGAGGTGTGTGAAGTGAAAAAGTTGCGTTTGCCGTTTCAGTGGTTGTTTTATCCCCCCCCCGCTCGACGGCTTTTTGGGGAAAAGTAGGCGGATTTTCGGGAGTTGCTTAGGTAGGTTTGTGGGCTGTGTCAATAGGTTCAGATTTCAAATACATATAGAAGAGGGAAGCTCGCGGTGGGGGGATGGCTCGTGTTGTATCAGGGGGTCGCAATTGTGTATTGGTGGGGGTCGCAATTGGACCCCTTCCAGAGGGGGGGGGTCGCAAAAATCCCGAAAATGTTCGAACGTGACGGTTGACCCTGCTTGGAACACCTTCATCAAGTGTTGTACAGGGAATACATTAGGTTGTTGCATTATACATGTCGCAGCAGATTTTGCTTCACAGCACTCGACTGTGTCCAAACATCCAAAGGTTCTTACCCATCCATTCAAAAGAGGAAATCAAGTAGTATAAAAGCGACTACTCGTTGCCACTATCACTTTTTGTTTTTTTTACTGAAATTTTTCTTTGATGGCTGTCCGAAATTCCTGTGTGTACACGAAAATATTCTACGACTTTTTGAGGGGATGAGTTTAGCTCACACGGTCACGGCAGGTTTTCGTAAACAAAATTGACCTTCATCAAACCATGCATTGGCTCAGTGGAAAGAAGAACAATGGTTATGGTGTTACTTCACAACGAAAGAGCTGCATTTTACGAAAAAAAAACACCAGCAAAGAAGTGATAGACCAAGCTGAAAACATTTGACTTCACTGCGAAACACCTGGTGTCACACTCCATCTACAGTAGCGGTCAAAAGTTTGGAAACTTTTTTATTTTTGATCTAGCGCAGCCGACAAATAACGAAATCGCCTCAAATTTAGATATGACATACAAAATCAGTGTATGAAATACGATGTAAGGGATCATTTCTAAAAATCCGTAATCATCTTTGATACATAAGATTTTTATCAAGGAATGGCGCGTCAAAAGTTTGGAAACTTTTTGTTTCCCACATCAATATGATTAGTACTCTTCAGTGTTCACTTTTTTCTGTTAATTTTAGTTCAACCATTGAGTGATGTGTAATTTCAAAATGAATTTATATGCAAAGGAAGCAGTTTTTCCATGGGGGTCCTTTTTTAAACCCTGCAATCCGGAATGGGAAATAGAAATTGTTTCTTAGTAGTTCAGTCTCTGCGAAATCGAGAGTTTTTAGTGTTTTTGGAGCCAAGTAAGCATAAGACGGATGATCATTCACAAGAAAGCATTCTCACAACAAAGTTGACCCTCCTCAAATACTTCGAAGGGTGGTTGGCACCCCCGTACCCCCGATATACCCAACTAAAAGACTATTTTTCCTGGTTTGAAACTAATCGTATGAAAGCCAAGCATAGCCCAACATCGGCCACGACCTGGTGAATATTACGTATGATGTCCCAACAAGGAAAAATCGTTGCTTCAAGAGCAGTATGGTCCAACTGGCTTGCACACATTAACGGCTCACATCGACCTGAGGCGAGAGGTAAAACTTTGCCCAGAGACGAGCAGGATTTCTACCTTCCTAAGAATGATGTTGTGGACTCTGTGAAGTGTTCGGTCAAATGGAAACCCCATTTAGAGTATAAGATCCCAACATTCAGGAATAGTGGAAGTATTGCCATGGATGGAGATGTGTCCGACCATTCTCCGATTCTCCAGTTCTATATATACGGCAAAATGTGGTTAGGCTAAGTACAAGAACAGTCTATAGATTGCAATGCCTGTCTTCGATAGTCAGAACTGGCCGGAAAAGATGGGTTTTCTATCGTGGAAATGACCCAATGCAGGCTTACCTCCTCACAAAAAAAGCTGTTATGAAGCGACCAAGTCGACATCTGAAGTCCATTTGAGTTCTACATCCCGCGGAAGAACTGGCATGTCGCTAAACCCACATTACAGTTAGGAATCTCACCAAACAATGCGATTTAGTTCACAGTGTGCAGGGTTCGACTTTAAAGTCCTAAAATTATTTTATAGTCAACTCCGTGTCAATAAAAACGACGCCGACATAGAAATTCACAGCTAGTCATCGAATGGTTCATTTATCATGTAGATTCGAGAGCTCTTTTGCCGGATTCGTTGTGGAATTGAGATGTTTCCGAACTTTTGACGCTCCATTTCTTATAAAAATTCCTATTTTTCAGGGAATCTTGTTTTCAAAAAATAATGTTGCTTATCGTAATCTACACTTGATTCTGTATAAAATGTGTGAATATGGGACAATCTCATTGTCTATTGGCTACACTAGATCAAAAATAACAAAGTTTCCAAACTTTTGACCGCTACTGTATGTGCTGTGCATCCGAGGCAGCACGGCACGTCTTGAAATGTAAGGAGTTTGGAGTTAACAAAAAATTCGAAATCTGGGTGTCCATGTTTACCTTTTCACAATTACTACGATTCTTTGAGAAAGAAGTCGAGCCACTGCGTGAGCAATGGCGAAGCCTGGCAAATAAGGTAGTCATCCCTATCCATCCCTTCTGAGATGCCGAATTGTTGCTGTTCCAACAAATTTTGTGGTATGTCCAAAGACGACATTTATAATGCAATAACCTAATATTTTACCATTTGATGGACCCCTTTGTTTTTAGTCATGCTATGATGTGATCTATAAGGTGAATACAAAAAATGGGAGAACTGTGGTGTATGTGCGAAAGAAATGTCTGGGTGCGAAGCGCATGCGCCTAGCACTGTCGTCTTAAGGGAATCCTTCCCGAAAAATTCCTGCATTCCTTCCCAGCATGAATGTGTCAGTTGTGATCAGTAAAGGAAACACACAGTTCAAGCTCAAAAAGTTAGTTTACGGAGAGAAACAAACTCACGGGAATCACACTCTGGACGGTCGAAGGTGGGTCGCGCGGCTTCAGAGGCGTGGCATGGAAAGCAGTGAGCTTTGGGACGACTACGTATCAGGCAACTTAATGAAAGAACTCGTTAAAGCGTTCGATTTTGAAGAATAGAAAGAAAACACTCGATAGAATATGATGCAGTAGAAGTGTGAGATGTCAGTGCAATAAGTGATAAGGTCAAAAAGAGTTGCTAGTAAAAGACATTCCGTAAACCAGGTGAAAGCGTGCCCGCCGCCAGCATTTGTTACAGATGTCCGGCGCAAGTTGGCACGTATAGCAGTCCTTTCGGTTTTTCGAGTTGTTTATCAAAACAAATAGCTTTTTTTTCATTCTGTTCGTTCTTATCGTAGACGATGGATTTAAAACCAGTGACTCATGGGTGAGATAGAACCATGATTTTTCCGCGGAGGATCGTTTCAATTGAGGGCCGTAGTGGTGGTCCCTGTAGCTCCTTGCAAAGGCTTGGACTTGCGCAGGATTTAATTTTAGCCCAACGTATTTCTCTCTATTCCTTCAAAAAGCGATCTCGTTTTGTCCGATTTGTTCGCATTTAGGACGAAGTTCTGGAAAAATTAAGTCACAGGGTTTCTCTCTCAGGAAAGGTGTTATTTTCAAGCGGCATCGTTTCAAGAGCTGTTGTGTTCTAGATGTTTTCCATGTGCTTCATCTGTACCTTGTCACTGATACTGAGAGCTTCCTTGCATTCCCGGAGCGATTGCAAGCTTTCATGGACATGTGCCAGATTTCCCTTCAGGTATGGGCTTTTTATGGTATTTTTTCTCCCATTTCCAGTGTCCACGTTGTTTAGAATATTTTTTATCACGTGTTCGTGACCTTCCGTCTGACTTATTGGCTTTGTTTATGTTCTTTTTGACACTTTGGGTTACTGCATTTGCTTGAAACTATGCGTCTCATAGAACTGGACCCAACACGGAGCTTCAACTGTAGAAAATACCAGATTTCAGCAGATTTCAGTATAGAATGAAACGAATGGTCCTTCTTGCAATAGCGTGATCGTGAAAGCACAAGAATGTGTTTCAGTTAGTGGGCTAGCCAGCATATTGCTCACATTTTCAAGCTTAGTAGAATCAGCCGACCGTGGAAGTGAATGGCTCGATCGTTTTAAGCATTTTAAATCGTGTCGCGTGTCATTGTCAGCGCATCTACCATAAACCCATTTTCATCCGTATTCTTTGATGAGTACTGCGATACCCAAATTGCCCAGCTTTTCAAGTTCTTCTTGTCGCAGAATCCCCTTATTTATTAGGTACCGGATATCTTAGTGTCGCTTTTCTGAGTTCAGGAAGTTTTGGGGGCGTTTACTATGGAAAACCAATATCTTAGAAAGTCCTCTTTGCTCATTAATACTGCAAACTATGTTGCTTATTGTTTTCTGGTGTTGGTTCACAATTTCACTTCCCCCAATTTTAATACTTTTTTTTTGAAAATTCCTGGGTCCAGTGTGCAAATTCTCATGTGTGTACCAAATGCTTCAAAATTCTTGCTGAAAGCTAAAACTTGCGCCCACCAAACCAACATTGCATTTGTTAGAGGGAATATTAACATTCGAAATGCTCATCAATTATTCAGTTTTCTCGAAAGACAGTGAAGTCTTCGAAGTGATGCTCGTCGTCAAAAAGGTGGCCCTAGTTAAATCAGTCGAGACGGGGTTGCACCAGTCTTGTGCTGAAATGGTAGGACACCTTAACAGTGACTGATCGATGATGCACAAACGCTTTAACGAAGTTGATTGCACAAACAATTCTGATAAATAAGCTCATCTGCTACTCACGTGTGCTAAAAGAGGGTGCGTTTTTGACCCTATGTGGCAAAAAAGACTCCGTGAAAAATTGTCCAGTTGAGCTGGTAAGTTATAACTTTTCCACCATACAGTATAGACCTTACTCTAGCTAACTGTATACCGCTTTTGTCCACGCCTAACTTTTTAGCAAGTGAGAGGGATGATTTGTCAGATGATGTCAAGTTCGACCTACCTCTCTTTTTTGGCTCAAAAACTTCCTAGCTTTAATCGTACGAGGTTTCCAGTCGTACAGGTAAATGGGAAAGTGCTAATGAGTAATTCGATGAATATGCTGTTTCACATCCCGGATTCTGAGTTAAAATATTGGTGGTCCGAAACTCGTGGTGAAAAAACGACACTAAGATATCCGGTACCTAAAAGCTTCCACTGTCTTGTTTTAGAAAGGCTTTGGTCCCCTCATGGGACTGCGGCCCCTTTTAGATCTAGAGACAGCTCTGCTCACCATCTACTCGAGTGGTCATCTTAACAACTTTATGTATTTATAGGATGAGGACGACGGAGATGAGAACCATTTGTTTGCCGCAAAATTGATGGAATGTATTCTTCTTCAATGTGGAGGTCCTGCTGCTCAGATGATTTCTCAAGTACGGGTGTTTGGTCTAGTAATATGGAGTAGAAATTCAATAGTATCGATCAAATTTATCCTCATACTAGATTCTAAGATTGCTTAAATATTAAGGCCATACCCACGATGCTTATGTTGGTACTTCGACGCCTCACACAACCGATTGGAGAAGGCCTCACTGAATTGAAACCTCTCCTTCTCCTTGTAAGTGTTCTTGATGCTACGATTTCTGAGGGTTACGTCGGCCATCGAAAGAGTAGCCATATCAGCCGGATTTCCTGACACCAGGCTCACCTTAGTCCAACCATCTGTTTAATCTTTGGAAATAGACGTTTCGAAGCCCATTGGTTTTTAGATCTTACATGTTCCGAGTTTTCTTGATTAGCCCTAGTTTTACTCCGCTGAAAGGCCTTCACTTTACTGACTTATCAATTCAAGCTTAACGGTTTTAGGTAGTCGTTGCTGCCTTGTACACGTCTCATGAGATAGCCCTACGTGCTCTAGCTGAAATTGCACCGGATCACCCAAATCCTCTTGATTACGTTTGCGATGAGCTACTCGCTTGTTCTAAGGACATCAAAGGTGTCCACAACAGGTTACTTCATGTTAGACGCTTTTTTTTTCATGAAATGACGTTGTTAGACGTTTTGTTTCCATGAAGACGTTCGAAAATTTTTATTTCTGTACAGGAAAATGGCATTGTTTGGAATTTGTGCCTTCTTCAACCTACCCAGGGAATCAAGGCCGAGTACAATCAACACAAATCCTCAAAAGGTACTTCTATGTGCAATATTGTTATTTATATTGTTTTGCGCGCGCTTTTTCAAATGCGATACTCGTACTTGTTAAAGCAACAGTTCAGGCAGGGTTTCAACTACTTGGTCATTAGGCGGTCAAAACATGCCCCACCCCCACTAAAGTTTATAGGAAATGTCTTTAATTTCAAAACCTAGCCTCTAAAAGGCGCTGGATGGGGTCGAATCCCTCTTGGAGAGGGCGGATCACCCATAAGAGGCCGGATATGCTCCAACATTCGCCTGGTGCAGAGTCGCTGAGCCTCGACTAAGCGGTTGTTGCGGCGACGCCACACACGACGCTGTATGTAGGTTCGATTCCATAAGACCGCAAATTGAAGCGCTCACTTTCGATTGCTGGCAATTGTATGGTATTTGCAAAGCATCGCATGGCTATATTGCCAGCCAGTCACTGGAGCGGCCAATGAACTACGGGCAGGTTATCGGAAGGGACAACTCGTCTCCATATTCACACATACCTCACCCTAGACGCGCCTGAGGACAGGAAAGACGTGCCGCGGGGAAGTCCCTTGTCCCCAGAGCCCCTGCCACGAGAATGTTTTCTGTGTTTACGGGGAGGACATGAAAAGAAATTGGGGAAGCTAACTTTTTCTATCTCCATTGACCAACTTCTCACCTGCAACGTCATTATAGGTGGTCCTTACCAGCGAATTCGTTCCTGGATTGTTGCTTTAAGTTGGGAATTCAAGTAGAATTAGACACTGTTTGTTTTGTTAGTAGCAGTTCCAAACATCGGTTCTGATGAATATTGTTTACAGTTCTTGCTCACAGTGAGAGCATTTCATCATTCTGGGACCTCAGCAGTATTAGGCGGAGTGCAAAACTTCATCTCTGGATGTGACCCCTGATTCTTGACTATGAGGATGCGCCATCGACCAAAGCAAAGTTATAATTCCACTCCTTCTGGGTTGAAAGTGGTGTAATGGCAAGTGGCGTGCTTATCACGCGTGTGGTCCGGGGATGTTCTGGACGGTGCTCGTCCACGGCGGCCTTCCACTCCTTCGGGGTCGATTAATTGGTACCAGACTTGTCTCGAAAGACCAACCCACTGATCGGCTGGCCCCGGAAATCATTGTATGGGGCAAATCGCATTCGAGTGCCACTACGAGTGTGTCAAATGGGAGTAGAATGCGTGCCCAAAAAGGGGTTGATCAAAGGCGAATACTTCATCTATTTTAACCCCTGCCGGGTACTGCTGTGGTTATACACGTATGGATGGTTTTTAAAAAGGGGGCCTCGGGACCAGGGTCAACCGTCACGTCACGTTCAAACATTTTCGGGATTTTTGCGACCCCCTACCTCTCGAGGGGGTCCAGTTGCGAAGTGCTAGACATGAATCCGTTGCGCCAGAAAGCATCTGCGCGTCGTCGCGTCGGCATTGGAGCGCGGCAGGTATCAGCCGGGCGCTGGAAGAACGGGACGCGGCGAAGAAAAAATTTCAGAGGAGAATAACTTTCTTGGGACAATAATTTTTTGACTGTGTGAGTGTAGAATTTTGATTGTGCCTGAGGTGCGCTTCCGAAAACTACAAAAGTGCCTAACTCTCGGAAAGTATTCTGTTAGAAGCGGAAACCCAAAATTCTAAGAAGCGGCACTTCAACTTCGAAGCCCATAAAATCTTTTGTATGCGACACTTTGAAATCATTAAAAAGTTTCAGAACTTCAAATATTTCTCTATCAAAACACTATAAAAAAGTTAGTGATTGTCCCTTTTTCAAAAAGTGTCCCGTTCGAAACATTTTCGTGCAAAATGCGAGTTTTTGGGCTCTAAGCGGGCATAACTCACTTCATTTTCATTTCTGTGATGCACTTTTTCATAAGGTGAGAGTAAAGGATTTGCTCTTTCTGAAAAGCACCAAACCGTTTTTCAAAACCTATTTTCCGAGAAAATCACACGTTCGAACATTTTGGGGGGTTTTGCCGAACACTTTTTGAAATCGCGAGTTTTTGGGCTCTAAGCGGGCATAACTCACTTCATTTTCATTTTTGTGATGCACTTTTTTCATGGTGTGAAAGCGCAGGACTTGTTCTTTCTAGTGAGCACCAATCGTTTTTCAAAATCCATTTTCCGAGAAAATCACACGTTCGAACGTTTTGTTACCGTGTTTTTGAGCAGCACATGCAAGTTTTTGAGCTTTCAGCAATAATAACTTCCTTCAAAAAACTTGCTGTGGAGGGACGAAGACATTTTTGAAGACTACGAGATTTCTGCTTTCTTTTGTGTTTTACCGTTGTCTGGGAGAATCGTCCTCAGAAAATTAGGACCCCGAAGAACATTAATTTCAGCCTCGAGAAGTCAAACCTTTCATAGGGATGCATCCAACTGTTCTTTACTCCTTAATAAAGCACTGTAATTTGCCTAAAACTGTCTCTCTGTGCATAATTAGTCGAATCTTATGCGGCCTGCACAAACAATTCTTGCCCTCGGATGCGCCACGCACGCGCCTGCAGCTGGCAGTCCTCGAAATTGCGACCCCCTTCCGACCAAAATGCGACCCCTACGTTCGAACAGTTCGAACGGACGGTTGACCCTGCTCGGGACCCTTTCCGAGATGGCGGGTTGTAGATTTTTGAAATCGGTCGAGCACGATGAATGACCTTGCTTCCAACACTGAGCATTTCGATTCACGGATTTCCACAGTAGACTTAGGCGCATTTTCAGGTGATTGACGTTGCCATTTCACTTTTCGACAATCTTCAACGAACTTTGAAGGCTCAAGCTGAGAATCGAAACGAGGACGACTCTGATTCAGGTAGCAGTGAATGTTTGATGTCTTGAGGTGTATTGCTTTTCAAATATTCACTTTTTCGTTTTAGATTCAGATGAGGAAAGCGATGATGATGTGGATACTACAAAAAAGAAGAAAAGCCTAAACCGCCGAAAGCTTCCGGAGCACCTATCAGACGACGATGATGAAATCGACGAGGTTGACACATTAGGCCTGTCACAGGGCATTAGTTTCTCTTGGCATCTCATTGCATAGACGAAATTAGAGGTTCCTAGAGGAATGGTAATGAGGTCCTCATTACCATACCTCTAAAACTTATATTGCGCGAGGACTAGTGATGAGTCAGTTCTGTATAATTCTTAAAGGCAAAAGTCGGGCTCAATAAGGGGGTATTATAGTCGGGCTCAATAAGGGGGTATGGCGATTGAAACTGAGTATAGAGATGCGAAGTGGAACGACAATGAGAAAAACCGTCGACAGTGCCGTTAACAAAACCCTCTTTTCCGCTAGCAATGAAGGCTGCCTTGGGGAAAGAGGCATGTACAAACATTCTGGAGATGCCAGTCGTTCTATCAGTTGATACGGCAATCAACCTACACGACTTTCACCTTTCACACGTTGCGCCAGCCAAGCGCCACTTCCGGAGTTGGGCGGTCCTAAATTGACCGAGCGGCCCTAGATTGAAACTGAACGCCCGGGGCCTTAACGGGGTTTTTCAAAGTGAGAAGTTGCTGCAATGTGTGCAGCTACCCACATGGAACCTCCAGACACGGGAATAACTTCTCTAGCGTGCCTGAGCCCGACCTTTGCCTTTAAAATGTCAGTGCCTGTCGCGACGAATTGCTCGTATGCCCGATCAAGTGACTTCATAAATTTCAGCTGACCTTTGACTACATCGATGCCATGTCGAAGGACATCAAGACCTTTACTGGTGGTAACTTTGATGAGGATGGCAGTGGCGAGAGCGGAGATGGAACGTCACTTTGCGAAGTTTGTCATTGAGATGTTATAAATATCTTGTTTGCATGCCACGTTAAAGTTCTGTATAACTTCTCTTAGGAAACGGATACTGAGCAATTCAAGATTGCCTTTGATGAAGATACGGCTCCAGATGTGTTCGTATACTTTAAAAACACCATGGAAAGTGAGTATGAGGGCGATTCTCACATTTTTTCCCTAATTATGTTTCGTTTCGATTTTGCATAAACCTGTGGCTTTCAGAATTCGAGCAGGCTGAGCCGGAAATCTTCCAAAACATGGTTCATAACTTGACTCCTCAGCAGTCTACTGCTCTTAAAGAGCTCATTACCGTATGTTTATGATGATTTTTATCGGAAATTTTTTTACCACAAGTGCAAGACAAATACAAAGCAAATTTCCAATAAGTAAGAGAAAAGAAAATGGAGGAAAAATAATTAAAGAAGGGGCCATGAGAGAAGGGAGAGGATGGTCAGCACAGAAGGGCAGTGGCCGCCAACTTTGCAAGCTCCTGAGTGGCAAATGAGAATTACTCTTTCATGGAATTTTCTTTGGAGCTGGTTCTCCCCTTTGTTATGCTTCTGTTAATGTTATACAATAGGGTGCAGTGTTGCCCCTATTTTTTTTAACTATGCACAATTCTGGTTGATGTCATATTCCACAATGATGGCGAAAAATTTCGTCCAGCTCGGAGATGTGCGATTGCGCCCAACGGCTACCGTGACCAAACGCGGCACTATTGCACTACTAAAACCTCAGTAGGAATGAGACGGACCAATTTTTTTCGCTGAAACTTTTCGAATGGGGATTATCGAGGATCCTGATCTGATTGTGAGGTACTTTTGGCGCTGACGCCAAATTGGCGCCAGGTGGCGCTATGACTGATTTTCACCAAATTCGATTTGAATTTAATAGTTATTTACATGCATGCGAACATAACGTTCGTTTTTGTCGGCTCTATTTGCGCCTATTTCCTGCTCGATTGCACCCTCTCACTGATTGGATCGCGATAAGGACTAGGCCTTTGGAGGGTAGAGAGCTCCAAAGTGAGTAAGCCACTCACTCTGTGATCTCACATGCTTCATCTTTTGCCACACGGTGTTTAGATTTCCTTGACCGGTCTTGATGTCTTGAGGCAGTCTTGATTCTTGCTTGCCTAAACTCAATTTCTTGAGTGCCACGCGGTTCTTGAGTACTGCCCAAGAAGCACAATCAGTTTATTGAATGACCTTACAGAAATCTATTGGTAGCAGATCGAATAACCTTCTCGAAGCACGACGAATAGATTATTGCGAAGACGGCTGAGACGCGGCCACAGTAGCGAGAGCAGGAGCGGACGATTCAAACCTCCATTTGTACGGTCGCTCCGAGTTAGCATTTTGTAACATTTCTGTGAGTCTCAGATCAGCGCAAGATAAGCTGAAAGCTTGCGTTAGCTACTGGCAACATTCTACCCTGATCAGCCACTAGATAACGAAAAGAAAGGAAAATATTGGAAATCTCGAAAGTAAAGTTCCCTACGTATTAGTATTATGGTCGCCTTGCGATACTCCCGGCCCACTTTGATTATTGGTGTTAAGTTCTTGAGCTCCTTTCGGACTCGCCATATCTAAAGCAGGGTCAAGCGAGGCGTTGAGGAAAATTGGAATACGACCCCCCCCCCCACCCCCCTCCGCCGAGGCCGAAGTCCATGAAACAACCCCCTTCAAAAGCCGAACTATGAAAAGGTTGAAAAGCTTGTTTGATTCTCCCCCAAAAGTGCTCAAATGCCCTGCTCCCACCCCGCCACAAAAAAATTCGCTTAAGAATTAAAAAAGTGACAAAAGTCAAGAATAATCATTATTGATGAGTCCTACCAAACGAACCAAACGAGAAACAGACCAGAAAACCGACAAACTAGCCACTAAAAATGGCATACTATTACAAAATATTCTTCTTAATTTATTTCCTCCACAAGCTTACCAATTCTAGTACTATCACAGATTGTGGTTCTCAATTTGCACGTAGCCCTTCAGTTGAAAGAAGCTTTTTAACCGCCTTCGCCAGCTGTGTGTTGACTGGACTTAGGCTTAACCGTGGAGCAGCTTATTTACGAATTGAAATTTGAACAAATATTCACATGATATAACTTTCTTCAAAATATGACGAATTTTCAATCTGAAAGCAGATTTGGAAGTTTTGTGAAAAGCTTCTTCTAATCAGTACTTGAAATACAGGAAGTTATAAGAAATTACAAATTTAGATCAATAACGAGAAAATTTGAGACGAGCACGAGTTTTTACACTTTCCGCGAGCAATAACTTGCTTCATTTCCGTCAAATTCAAAAAGCTATACGTCATATCAAACTAAGATTTTCTCTACTAAACACCGTTGCAAAGCAGGCTTTATAACGTCCAGTATTCAAAAATGGCCACGTTGAGGATTTCGCAAAATTAACGAGAAAAAATTTGTGATGAGTGCGGGTTTTTTTATTTTCTAAGCCATAACTCCCGTCAAACTCATCCAATCCAAAAAGTGAATACCCATCAGAAACTTAGCAATTTTGCTCTATACAAATGCTAGCTAGAACTGCTCCAAACGTTCAGTATTAAAAAAACGGCTACGTTGAGGATTTTCGCACGAGTACCGCCGATAGTACTTTTTCGCTACATTTGGCACTATTTCAACGGCTGTATATCCTTTTAAGGGCGTATGTACTAAAGTAAGTCAGATTTGGAATCATTGCTTTTCTCTTTCAAGAAAAGTGATTGATTAGCGTTTCTTAACTTTAAAGGTTGCATGTTTATAAATTAACCTCTGAAGAGTCCGTTAACGGCAGTGTTGAATGGTTACACCTCTCTGTAAATGCGCACGGACACATTCAGAATTCTCTCGATTGTTCTCGAATTGAGGTTTTGTCCAAGGAGCCGGTTCAAGTTCAAGCGCACGCAACAACTAGACCCTTTTTTTCGGATGCGCCGTGTGCCTCACATCCATTCAGATTCGCGGTCTTTTTGAAAGATGAAATATCTCTTGAAAGCGTGCGAAATTCAGATTCTTTAACTTGTGTGGTGATAAAAACACTGAGTAACTAAGAAAATACCGGACGCTCTCAGAATCACGAAAATTTTGTGTGGGTGAAATTATCATTTTCATTGGAAATCCTCTGGCCTGGCATCGACCTCACCCTTGATGTTTGTCCTCCACGGTGATGATCCCGACTGCACCCAAAATGGCTCGATCTCTCATCCAGCGGCCGATACGACCCCGCCCCCCCCTGCGACGTGTCGAGGATTCTCACCACGCACGCTTGACCCCCTGATCTCGAGCCTGATTCTGTCCTTGGAGTCTGGAATAGTACACAGAGCTCTGTGATGACCTTCTTCCGGCATCAAGAATTCCAAGATAGTCCCATATACAACTTCGCAGTAGAATCAGTGCCTATTTCCTCTATTGCACGTTCCTTCGCAGTACTGGAGGCAAAAGAAACAAAGGTTTCGTTCGTCCGCATAGCGGTACCTGTCTTGTCCATACACAATGTCCGGGAGGAGTCAGAAAAGTGTAGGCCCACTTGGTGACAGAAGGCACAAGGTCATGTGGGAGGTTTTCCAGTAGGGTTCTCTCCGATTCTTCGTTTCGGTAAATGTTCTAACCCAAATTCTAGTCTTTCTAGCTCATCTTCCAACCGTGCTTTGCGGCAGGCATAGTCCTGAAGAGCCGCCGATAGGGAGTATTTTTCGTTCCCGGCGTCGGCTTCTGCACCATCCTTGGAGCTCTCGCTTGCTTTATCGTCAACTTGAGGTTCTTCGTCCTTGGAATCGTCGCTCGCTGTATCTATGATAAGCCGGTCCAGGTAGTCGTCGTCCGATAAGGGGGGAGGATTCTTGCTCGTGTCTTCTGGTTCAACCTCTTCTTGGAATTTCCGTTTCTTGGGCAGTACTTCGGCGTTACTGCTGGAGTTTTTCAGTTCTTCCAGGGTTTCTTCGATCTTCTGTAGTCGTCGGTCGATACTATGGACTGCTTGTGCAGCTGGTAGCAATTTTTCTTCGGCCTTCTTCTCCACTTGATTGAGCTCATGTTCCATTTCGGCCATGAAGACTCCAAGCTTATCCAGTCGAGTGACAGCCACCGGAATCAGGTCTCTTACGTTTGTATCGTGAACATCTTCTTCTCGCAACGGTATTGTCAATCATGATGAGCCGCTGGGTTGCCCATAGGGCTTCCCTCTTAGGACTTCAGCTGATCGCAAGATGGAACCGACCCGGGAGACCAGTTCGCCACCGCTATCCGTCGAACCCGTCGTTCTGATGACTAAGTCCATCCAGTCGTCCTCTAACTTCTTGGCTTTGAGCTTGAAGAGGTGGAACTTATTCAACGTTTTCTTGATGTCCTCTTCTAGTCTATTGACGTCTACCGAGTCTTTTCCGAGGTCTAATAGGAACTCGAAATCTTCTTGATACACCATCTTCATCGACTTCTTCGAAGTTGCCATTTCTGATCCTAAAGGATATCAATGTTTTTGCATCCCCAAATCTGCCATCCAATGTTTAATAATAAATTATTGTAATATAATATATCCCAATTTGCCTTAATATTTTTATTGACCTAATCTACCTTGCTATTTATATTCACCTATTAATTTTGTTTTGTGTGGGTATGCCTTCTCCTTGATTGCAATAGGATACATAGCAACCCCTTCGCCAGCCTGACTATTGTTCTTGAGATCAAGGGTATACACCGGTTTCCGGTGGTTCAGTGGTAGAATGCTCGCCTGCCACGCGGACGGCCCGGGTTCGACTCCCAGCCGATGCACCAATTTTTAAATTTCCTTGACCGGTCTTGATGTCTTGAGGCAGTCTTGATTCTTGCTCGCCTAAACTCAATTTCTTGAGTGCCACGCGGTTCTTGAGTAACTGCCCAAGAAGCACAATCAGTTTGTTGAATGACCTTACAGAAATCTATTGGTAGCAGATCGAATAACCTTCTTGAAGCACGACGACTAGATTATTGCGAAGACGGCTGAGACGCGGCCACAGTAGCGAAAGCAGGAGCGGACGATTCAAACCTCCATTTATACGGTCGCTCCGAGTTAGCATTTCTGTAACATTTCTGAGTCTCAGAAAAATCAGCGGCAAGATAAGCTGAAAGCTTGCGTTAGCTATGTGGCACATTCTACCCTGATCAGCCACTAGATAACGAAAAGAAAGGAAAATATTGAGAAAGATCTCGAAGTAAAGTTCCTACCGTAGTAGTTATTTATGTCGCTTGCGAACTGCTTGTTTACCCATTACTCCGCATACCACTCCTTTCAAGGCTTATCGGGCACTCGTCAATTAACTAGAGGTTCATGGAAGAGAAGAAGTATTACGTGTAAAACGGCGCGAGCTAGCAAAAACGAATGTCATATTCCGTAATCAGGGCCCAAAATGACCAGTATACAGTATTACAGCAAATTTGGTTAATTCAGTCGTAGCGCCGCGGTAGGCGCCAATGTTGGCCGCATTAGCACTAGCCCAGAAACTGATCCCATATTCGTTGATCAGGACCTCCATAACCCCTTCAGGAAAAGTCGTCAGCTCGAGAATTTGACCCATGTCATCTCTGATGGGGTTGTAATAGATACAAATAATGCCCCCAAAACGTCATTGTTTATTATTATTTGTTATTATTTATTATTTATAGATTTATTATTTGTATAATATGCCACTTTTGGTGCGCTTATCGGACAATGAAACCAAACTAAGCTGCAGATGAGGACAGCGATTTGAAACAAAACTCGAACTAACACATTGCAGAAAAGGAAAGCTTTAGGAATTGCGCTGCTACCAAATTCTGGCTCCAAAAAGGCAAAAGTCAATCCTTTTCAATTTATTGTGGAACAGAGGTGTTTCGTGTCATCCGAGAGCGTCTGCCGGTAATAACTGAAGCCATTTTGCCTCAAAAGAAAATAGCGCATTGTAAGTAGAAAAAAACGAATGATGCGACCTCTGGCGGCTTATTATTACAGTAATTGCTCGGTCACAACATGCTCACTTTCAAACTTTTGAAGCCCAAAAAACAAAAAACTCAAAACAGCGGCGGGACTGGAAGTATCCAAACAAAGTAGGCTATCTGCTTGTCGATTATTCAATTTGTGACAAATAATTTCGTAAAACACTGACTACATCAAAATTTGTAAACTCTTGTTGTTAACTTTTTTCAACTTTAGCTTGGAATTTCTTAGTAGAAGAGCTCCATATCTGGGAATGTATATTCGAGTACGGGAAACATATGTTTATGTAGCAGCTTAAGCGAGATTGATATATTATTGGGACGTACGTTTCTGGAGATTTCGAATAAGGTTATGAGGGCTTTCCACATCAAGATCGACATGAAAAAATTTCAAATCAGTATTCAAGCGGAACCTCAGATCAAAACTTTACGAGAAGTAGCGAACGAAATGTCGTCAATGGCAGACGGTGCAGTTCTGGTTTTTTTTCTGAGTAAATTACTGATGTTTTGCGAAGCACACAAGTATATATTCTACATATAAGACGTGGTCGAGTCCATCATCTCGCACATGGACTGGTTCAAGGTTTGGTCTGCACAGACATAGTTATATTCATTGTCAGTTTCATATATTCAAATGTCTTCAACTATATAGTGCTCCGCATAATTATACAACCACCTATGAATTTTGCAAAAGCTCTTGTCTCGAGATGTCCCCGAAGAAGACTCCGTATGGAAAAGGTTGTAGGTATAAATGCTATTTTGCACGCCAGCTCAAAGTTTCAGCTTTGAAATTTGAAGAAAGTTTTTCTGCATTTTTTCAAAAAGTTTTTATTGTTATCATCACTTCTTTGGTTGAAAAGAAGAGGGACATTGCCATTTATAACAAAGCCAAATGGTAGCAGGAAGGAGTTGAGAAGCAGTCACACTGCGCGAATTGGGCCGAGTTTGCTTTGGAGTATACAGTTTCTTTGAGCATTGTGCAGGATATGGAATAAAATTGGAAATCAAAGATTTTTCTTTGCCCTGAATTCAGATAAACGCCGCCTCAGAAGAAAATCAAGCAATTCCGTCAAGCTGTGTTCGGAAATCAAAGCTTATTTGAAACATAATTCCCCAGCAGGTGTCGTTTCAGCGTGAGTGACAGATCTGCATCAACGAGTGCGAAAGTAAAACGCACTGTTTATGGAAACAAAACATCTCAATAACCGAGACAATTTCGTCAAGAAGTGTTGCCGAACTAATTGGAGTGAGGTCAGTTTTTTGGACTGTAATTTCTGACGCCTCGCCTGCCTTCTTTTCGAAGTTCTTTATCTTCGTGATACGCTCCACAATAAGAAGAATTTATGAAGGGGAAGAAAATGTTTCAAGAAAGGCAGACAAGGCGTAAGGAAAAACAGATTTAAAAAACTGACCTCACTCCGAATGGCTCGGCATCACCTCTTGACGAAACTGTCTCCGTCTTTGAGATGTTTTGTTGTCATAAACAATGCGTTTTACGTTTCCCACTCGTGGATGAACATGTAGATCTGTCACTCACCCCGAACAGACACCTGTTAGGAATTAACTTTCAAATAAGTTCTGATTTCCGAGCACAACTTGACGGATGTGCTTGATTTTCTTCTGAGGCGGCGTTTATCTGAATACAAAGGCAAAATTTTAGTCCGTATTCTGTACAGTGCTCAAAGAACCTGTTTACTCCAGAGCAAACTCGGCCCAAAATTTGCGCAGTGTGACTGCTTCTCAACTCTTTCCTGCTACCATTTGGCTTTGTTGTAATTCAGATGGCAATGTCCCTCTCGTTTTTACCCAAATAAGAAGTAGTGATAACGACAAAACAGATTGATCAAGCAGAAGAGAAAAGGAAGAGGAAAATATGGGGTGGCTGTATAACATTGCGGAATAGGCAAGAGCGGCTTTTTCGAAAAATTGCAGAAAAACATTTTTCAAATTTCTAAGCTGAAACTTTGAGTTGGTGTGCAAAATAGCATTTATACCCACAACCTTCTCAATATTGAGTCTTTTTCGAATACGTCTCGGGACGAGAGCTTTTGCAAAACTCATTGGTGGCTGTATAATTATGCGGAGCAGTGTATTTTAGTTTGACTAGTGGATTTGTATACCTTCACGACTGCGCAGGTGCCGTGAGGTATGCTTCCCCGAATGCTTGCGGGGACGAAAGTCCCTTTAAATTTTTTGTTTTGAACGACAGTTTCTTTATTATCAATGCATGTTTACTTTAAGCAACACACATATATTAAATGTAGGCCCTTTATCAGGACAATCCCAGTTGAGACGACAGAGACAATTTAAAGGGATTTTCGTCCCCTAGCATACTTACGGCCCCAGGACACAAACGTCCCGCACTTTGCAGGCCATGACGGACAGCGCGTGACGTATGTGTCCTGCACCCATTGCATTCATCTTTTTCGCGCTTACGCGATTCATTATTGAATTTTTGTATTTATTGAAACCTAAATGTAGCCACAAACATATTAGCCCACAAAGTGGTCACATATGCTTTATTCAGTGGAGGACCTTTGTACCGTACAAAGCCCTCAATTTTGTTGATTTATCGTTTCCTTTTCATTGTCTCATATGTCTTTTATCCTTGTCGTAAAGTGAAGATCAAAAAAGTGGTAAAAGGGAATACAGAACCTAACAGAGGGGTCTTTCAAGGGCAAGCCGCGCTCTTTTTGGAAACGGTTTCTTGCATATTGTAGGGACGCATGTGTGGACCACAAAACTATGTTTCGTTTTCGCTGAACGGTTTTAGTAGCAGGGTCAATTGTCACGTTGGACCAACTTCGAAAATTTTACGACTCCCCTCCTCCCTTCTAGAGGGCCTGACCCAGGGTCAACCGTCACGTTCGAACATTTTCAGGGTTTTTGCGACCCCCTTTTCTCAAGGGGGTCACCCCCTTATCTCAAGGGGGTCCAGTTGCGACCCCCTCTTAGGTAATGGAAGTGCTGAATGTGCTGACTAAGTGTTGAGTGAAATATTTATTTCACTCATTTCACTTAAAGACAACTAAAACCTTTTAAAGACAATGAACTTCCATGACATAGAACAAAACATTTGAATATTGAATTCTTCACTGGCATTTGAATTCAAAATTCAATTCAAATGTTCAGTAAAGAATTCAATATTCAATATCTTGTGTTCGTAAGTTCGTAAGTTCATTGTTTTCAAAATGGACAATGAACTTCATGAAATATGAACAGAACATTTGATATTGAGATCTTCACTGAAATTTGAATGAATTGTTTTCAAAATATTTTTTCAGTGCCCAACTTCACTTTCATGCTTCCGAAAGAATCACAAGAGCAGTTCAGGGATTAATCAAAATCAAAGAGAGTTACGTTGCTCATCAATGCATCTCCTAAGATGAGCCACAAAGGAGCAAGAATCACAGGGCACTGGCTAATGAAAGCTATTTTTTACGGTTAGGCCTCGCGAGATCAAAATTTTTGTTCCTCACAATCAACGCCAAAATGAGGATGAAAGCGAAATGTAAGACCAAAATGGAGGGATATCCAAAATAACATGAAGACTGACGAAACTTCCTGCTCAAAACAGCTGAAAAGCGGAAGGATTAAAGGAGAGTAGGACTGACATGTTTGCGTCCAAGAACCGCCGCAGAAAGCGTTTGCGTTGCGGCGTCAACTTGAGCGCGGGCAGGTATCACCGGACGCTGGAAAACTGGGACGCGGCGAGAAAAAAGTTTTAGGAGAGTGTAACTTTCTTGAGACGTATTTGTTTCACTTATTGAGTAGGTTAAACTGTGCCTGAGGTGGCTTTACAGAAAATTCAAGGATGACCTAACTCTCCAAAAGTATTTTCTGTCAGAAGCGGAAAACCCAAAATTCTGAGAAGGCGCACCTCCAACTTTGAGAGCTCATAAAATCTTTCGTATGCGACATCTTTGGAAATTTGTGAAAAGTTTTAGAAACTCAAATATTTCTCTAACAAAAAGATTATAAAAAGTTAAAGTGATTGTCCCTTTTTCAAAAATTTTGCCCCGTTCGAACAGTTTCCGTGCAAAACCGAGTTTTAAGCTTTCAGGGACTTATAACTCACTTCATTTTGATTGCTGTGTTTCCCTCTTTCCATGGGTGTGAAAGAGCAGGTTTTTGCTCTTTCTAATAAGCCTTAACACCATTTTTCAAAGTTCATTTTTCCGAAAAATCCCACGTTCGACCCATTTCGGGCGGTTTTGCCGAACACATTCTTGAAATCGCGAGTTTTTGGGCTTTCAACGGCATAACTCGCTTCATTTTGATTTGCTTGTGTTTCCTCTTTCCATGGGGTGAAAGATGAGAATTTGCTCTTTCTAACAACAACATTTCAAAGCTCCTCATTTTTCCGAGAAAATCCACGTTCGAACATTGGATCCCATAGGTTTTTAGCAGCACACTGCGAGTTTCGAGCTTCAGCAATAATAACTTCCTTCAAAGAGCATGTTGAAAGATGCGAAGACATTTTTTGAAGATGCGAGGTTGCTTCTTTCTTATGTGTTTCACGATTTTGTGGAAGAACCGTCCGCTAGAAAAGTAGGTTCCCGCAAGAAGTTCAATTTCAGCCACAAGAAGTCAAAACTTTTCATGGAGATGCCTTCCACATGTTCTCTATTCCTCAAGGAAAACACCGTAATTTGCCCAAAAACTGTCTCTTTGTGCATAATTAATCGATCTATCGCGTCTGCACAAACAATTCTTGCCCTCGGATACGCCACGCAACGCGCCTGTGGCCTGACAGTCCTCGAAATTGCGACCCCTTTCCGACCAAATGCGACCCTTCGTTGAGACAGTTCGAACAGACGGTTGACCCTCGGCCTGATCCCCCCTTCAAGGTGAACTCTTCGTGGCCATCCTCCACCACCCTCACCTGCCATCGCCATCGTCATGGGGGCGATTTTATAGCATTTCATTTTGAGACCAGTCGACACAGCCCAACTCCGCCAACTTTTCCCTGCAAAATTGCCGTTGAGCGGGGGTATCTATCGAATGTGAAATGGCAAAATTTTTACACTTAGCGCTCAGCCCAAAATTCCGGCCTACAACCCAATCCGCTCTCTGTTCCATAAAAAATCGTCCCTTAACTTACTGTAACATTAACGCTACCTCGCGAAATACAACCCCTCTCTTTTCCACCCCCCCCCCATACGACCCCCACCCCACCCCCTCGTTGGACTTTGTCCATAGACGGTTGACCCTGTTTAGTAGTATCAAAAAAAGTGGTGAATCAGACCCTTAATAGATTCGATCCCCCGCATCAACTAATTTTTGCAATAAAAATTGGCGGCCACTTTAGCTTCAAAATGATCCTGACGATGAATATGGCATCGGTCTTTGACATTTAGCGCGATTTGGCACCAACCCATAAGCCCCAACCCAAATGCAAAATTTAGTCGCCACGGGGGATCGAACCATGAACAGTAATTTATGCTTCTTTTTTGATACTGCTAGAACCGTTCAGCTGAAATGAACATGGATTTGTGTTCCCCAAATGCGTCTATAATATGCAAAAAACTGTTGGAAAACGCGAGGCTTGCTGAATCCCTCCCCCCCCCCTTCCCACCCTTGCAGGGGATGGATATGTGTTTTGATTGAAATGAACAAGGTCGAGTTGTTCTCATTGTCCATTGCAGACGGTGTGACAGATTTTGCTTTTTCTTGACTGACATAAATAAACCGATTTCTTGATTTTTTGCAATCCCTCAATAAATTCGAAAAATCTGTTTTTTTTTTCATTTATGCGAAGTATTTCGTTGACTTCATCAAGCGCTTCGGGCAAATCAAAATGATTAATGCTTAACTTCTGTCTCACTGATGGCGAGGTTCAAGTCCAAGATACACTCTGGCGTAAGAATGCAAGTGCAAGTTATAGCAATGTATCCAGCTGTTAATGAAATCGAGTTGCAATTATTAGAAATGACATGATTTTTTATCAACAGCTTTGATTTATGAACAACTTCTCCGAAGCCATCGCCGGTTATGGTGAATTCAATTTTTTCAATACATGATATCTTCAGATCTGTGAGCAGCATGTGAAATCGGAGGAATCGAAACAAGTGGAACAAGCCGGTGGATACGACTTCAAAGCGGCAGCGGCGGTGCCCACCGAGTTCAACTTCGCCAAGTGAACGCTCATATCGTTCATATACACTTCTCCATATATTGTAAGCTAAAAATACAACAAATTATTCATGTGATCCTTTTTTGCCTTGTTTGTTCATTTGTAGTGATAGTAGTAATGATCAGTTGGTGATAGAAAAACGGCTTAGCTTCTCTTATTGTTAGAGGGACAGACAGACAGACAGACAGACAGACAGACAGACAGACAGACAGACAGACAGTTTTTCTAAGACGAACACACAATATCGTGGCGATCGTTTTCCATATGTGTGAAATTCATGCTTGTTGTGATGTACCAATACTGTGTTGATGTTTTGTTCGTGATCGAACGCTGAATCAGTTGACCCAGATTCTTCATGTGTGTTTCCTTCAGTTATTGCCGCCATTGTTGGGCTTGTTTTCTTATAGTTATTGTGTTATTTTACTGGTTCTGATTGTTATCAGACGTTGTTTTAGGTTTTCCTTTTGCAGAGCTGTATTACTGGATTGAATTTGTTGATGTACGCCATAGTAGCACTGGTAAGTGTTGATATGATCGGGAAAGAATCATGTGAATGTACTTATGATTGATCGTGCTCTATTCTTGCGTTCATTACTTGTTGATGATGGAAATGAGTTGTTCAAAGCTCCGCCAAAGTAAATGTTATGAGTCTTACTGTTCATGTATGTGTGAAGGTGCTCCCGCACTTGTGGAACATTAGCAGAAATGTCAGTTGGAAGGCTTACGGCACGGAGACACGACGAAAGGGTAGGGTGAACCGGAGCTTTATGGCAGATTACGAAATCGGCTACGCTCCTGGAGGAGTTCGTGCCCTTGGAGAGAGGGGCCATAAAGCGAGCGATCAAGAGAAGATTGGGAAAGAAACCCGTCAAGTACGCGCAAGATTGAACCCCTTTCTTTGCGATGATCTCCAGTAATGGACGAGCAAGCAAACTACTAGGGGTCGTTTACACTGGTAGTGATCATCCTGTCAACAAACACCGGACTTTGATTATTCACATTCCACAGGGAACTTATAGATGCCGTCGCTCGAAGTGGAATGATGTTTCAAAACGATAATCGAGGAATGCTGCTGCTAGGGGCGGAGCACAAGCGAAGGCGAAACTCATTGTCAGAAAGAATTGACAAACCCAGTGCGCCGCAAATAGCGCACCATAGGCCTAAAAAGGCCACATATCGCTTTTCAGGTCGCGACTTCTGCATCCACTGATGTACTTCTATGCTGCACGCAAATTATCTTAATTCCTCGTTCTGAGCGCAGGTGCCGAGGCTGGGTCGGCAGTCCTCCGCAATAGCGTTCACAAAATGTGAAAAATAGACGCCGATTGGAGATTAATCAGTCACAAGCCGTCGCACCGCCATAAAATGGAAAATGGGTGAAACGAAAAGTTTTATACACATGGGGATGGGTCTCTCCACGACAAGTTGGGGATGGGTCATGTTTTAAGATTTGTTGAGTAGGTCACCGCCTTCACCTTGTAAGCTGGGTTGTAATTCATTTTTGACCTCAAATTGGGACTCCAGTCGGTGGGATTTCATGTCTATGTGCATAGCAGTTTATCGTTCACATGCACCGCAGCATGACACATCCTCGAACTCGTCGTGGAGAACCTTTCCCAATGTGTCTGAGTCTTTTCGTTTCCCTCATTTTCAGCGGTGTTATGGCGATGCGACGGTTTGTGATTGACTAATTTTTCGTTTTTTTTTTCGATTTTTCACATCTTGTGAGCGATATTATAGTCAAAAAGATAGAAGGGCGTAGGGGGAGGCGGTGCGGGAAAACAACGCCGAGCACCCTTGTTTTGTGTATTGTTGTGTAACGCGTTACCAGGAGCAGATTGACCGCAAAAACAATAACGGACGCGACAGAAGGCTCCACCACAACACCACTAAGATTAGGCTAACGGGTTTTTGCAAGCTAGCGCGGAGGCAAATGCGTATTTAACACATTCACGCCGATTGCCGCCCGTATGGGCTGCCAACAACATGCACTCCTGGGCCGATGGCAGCCCGTATGGGCTGCTAACTGTTACTCGCTTGCCAGGCGCTAGGAATGGACAGATAAGTGGGCAAACCTCGTAATCAAGTGTGAAATGCTTTCAAATTCCTTTGCGAGGAAAGTGAAGAAATGCTCTCTTTTCGTAACCACTATTTGTCATTCTGATCGAAATTCTACTGCTATATGTTTAGATAATTCTACGCATTGGACATTGCAGAAATTATTTCGTGACATTCATGTTTTTGTTCATTTACAAAACAATATCTGCGGTTATGTGGTGAGGCGGGGTGCCAATCGAGGGCATGGAAGGCGCTCGGAGAGTACGGGATCAGATGGCTTACCCAATTCCTGAATATGGTTACCTCCGAAGGAAGAATGCCGGATGCCTGGAGAACAAGCACTATCGTTCCCATCTCCAAGCAGAAGGGTGGCGCGATGGACTGCTCCAAATACCGCGGGATGAAGCTGACTGCTCATACAGTGAAGCTGTACGAGCGACTCTCAAACTGCGGTAGCCGTCCCGATCTCCAGGAATAGATTCGGCGTCTCACTGCACAAAAGGTCTACTACGGATGCCATCGTTCATCGCGAGGCGAAGTGATGGAAAAGTACAAGAAAGTGCCGACCCTGCTATCTGGACTCTTCTTGACCTGGAGAAAGTGTGTGACCGACTACTCGAACAGTACTATGGAGAGCGCTCAGGGAAGCGGAATGCCAGAACACCTGATTTCTCTGGTGAAGACATGACGATGGGCGAAGGCAGCTATTACGCACCCCACACGGCCTAACGAAGGAGTAGGACATCACGGTTGGGTTCACAAGGTAGTCAGCTCGAGCCGTTTTTCTCCTTTTACACTAGATGTTATGGTGAGGGGGTAGGGGCCTCATGGAAGGACCATTAAAGACCATCCTCTACGCTGACGACATCGCCCTGATAGCGGAAAGCAGAGAAGAACTACAGGGCAAGGTGCACAAATGGCAGAAAGTGCTGGCAGAAAATGGGCTTCGGCTGAATGTCAGGAAGACCAAGTTCCTGAGCTCTGAAGAGGGACCAGAGCCAATCGTAGACGGCCATGGAGAAATCATCAAAGGAGTGGAGACTTCAGATACCTCGGGAGCGTTCTGACAGCCGACGGAAGTGTGGATCAGGCAGTACTGGCACGAATCAACGCGGCCTGGATGAAGTGGAGGGAGTCCACTGGGATCCTCTGCGATCGAAGGTGCTCCAGAACGCCGAAAGGAAAGGTGTATCGGGCAGTAGTGAGGCCTGCGATGTTTTATGGCAACGAGTGCTGGCCCTTGAACAAGAATCACGAAAGGTAGCTGCACTCCGCTGAGATGAGGATGCTGATGGGCCTGTGGTTGGATGCGATTGGACAGGGTCAGAAACGATGAGGTCAGAGCGGTCATGCAGACTGCTCCTGTCCAGCTGAAGGTACGAGAACAGCGTCTGCGATGGTATGGGCACGTGCTAAGAAGGCCACAGGACCACCCAATAACGGAGGCAATGGACCTCGAAGTGCAAGGCAAGCGACCGCGAGGTGCCCCAAAGAAGAGGTGGAAGGACGTAATCAAGAAGGACCTAACCAGGAAAGGCATTCAACTTCCCATGGAACTTTGAGATAAGACCCAGATATATCGATATAGCTTCAAATGCTGATTACAAACATGGAAACTAAAACTGCAACATGAGCCTGCCAAGGAATTTGTGAGCAGTCAAAGTTGGCTACATGTAAGGCATTACACTAGCCTTTGGGCTTTCAAAGTCGTCGTGGAGTAGTGGTAGTGCTCTCGGAATTTGCACTCTGACGGGAGGAGAGCTTATGACCTCCAGGTTGAATAGCGAGGGCACCACCACTGCTCCGCGGTGAATATGAAAGCCCGGAGGCTAGTGTGATGCTTAACTACCAGCCAACTTTGACTGCTCACAAATTCCTTGGCAGGTTCATTTTGCAGTTTTAGTTTTCATATTTGTAATCAGCGTTTGAAGCTCTACCGATATATCTGCGTCTCATCTCAAAGTTCCATGGGAACTTGAATGCCTCTCCTGGTAAGTGAAATCGCGGCCACAGCAGGAGATGCCCTAGACAGAGCAAAGTGGCGACGACTGATAAAAACAGCAGACCCTGCGACTGCGCGGACTAACGCTAGAGAGAAGAAGAAGAAGACGATGTGGTGAGGCGGTGGCACCCATAAAATCGCGTCAGTCCCACGCGGCCGAAAGGTGGAAAAGGGGCGTCATCGTGAATGTGTTAAATGCCTTTGCAAGATTGACAAAATACGTGGGAATGACGCATATGGGAGCAGGAACTGGTAGAGCTATACACTTGAATTTTAATTTACTGATCAAAAAGACGTTGCGGATTTCGTGATTCGTATAGCCGAACTAAAGCGCAAGAGGTGCAAGCATCGTCGATCGCTACGTCTGAATGATGTCAGAATTTTTTACACCTCCCCCCTCCTCACCTTCCAAGGGCATCTCGATACGAACCTTTCCACCTGTCACAAAATCTATGGCTAAGTACAAGGTTCTACACGAATCTTCCCCCTTGTCACAGAATCTACGAGCTCAAAGTGCAAGGATTCTATCCCTGCCTACTTGATGCATGCGGTTGAACGATAGCATCGTTTGAGGCGACAAGGATGATGCCAACTTCTTGCACTCTGAATAAATGTATAGTCAAATATTCTTCAGTATTTTCCCATTTTTGATAGCGGCACAGAATCCATTTTGAAGAGAATTGCGTCGCTTGAAACCGGAAAGCTATTGTTACAAGAAAATATACAGGGGGGGGGGGGCAAAAAAAAGTCACTACTCTCCACATTCAATACCCAATTAATCACTAACAATGAAACCAAATCGAATGAGCCTAATTGCGAATTATAGAGCACATTTAAATCTATCAAGAGGTTACATGACAGATTTCTTCACTGACGACATCAGAAGATTTTCCCACGTAAACATGGTTCACGGTACGAGCTCAACGAGGTCGTCGAGGTACCATAGACGATTACGAGGTCCCTGAAATGCTGGTCAAAAGCGGTCTTTCATATTCACAGCTAAAGTCCCTGGGAAGCTATTCACCAGTTGACCGATTGAAGAAATTATGTTGCAGCTTCAGGCCGGAACGACTAAGATGAGCATCGTTGAGCTCGACGTCGACGGCAGATGACGTCATATTCCGAAGGTCGTGAGGGCAGTGAAGGAGGGGTTGCTTCCGCTTATAGGGGGACACTTACGGAATATTCTGCCGTAAAACGAATCAACAACGGCATTCTGAGTGAAGAAAAATTTGATGATTTGCGGCATATGCAAAGTGACCCTTTTTTTGTCCCCCTGTAGATATAAAACTTGTTCGAAAACTGAATATCCAGGGATTTTAGCACTGTCTGAAGAAACTATTTGACTTCTTTCTTCACAGCGTCTCTCAAGGTTGCGTATGAAGGAGTTTATGAAGTGTTAAAAAAATGTTGGTAGTTCTTTCTAATTTCTGTTCACATTGTAAGGTCAGCGAAAGTTTCTTAACTAGTTCCCGCATTTTTTTCATCTTTCCAATTCCAGCATTCAATCGCTTCCCACAGTATTGTTAGCAAAATTACCGTACCTTTTTTTTTAATGCTATAGCAACAACCTAGCATATGTCTTGAAGTTGTATTCAACTAAGATACCAGCTGATTAGAACATCAAGACATGTACTTGGGTAGAATATTTCCAAAGTTGATCATGTCAAAAACACCCCCTTTAGTCTCTTCTGGAATAATTCTGGTCCGACTATTGACAACACCAATTTTTAAGCTTTGAATTTTCATGAACTTTATCATATTATTGCTTATTCCTTCGAAGAATCGTTCCGGTGCTCCATGGACTGCGAGTTTTCAAGGTTAGAACTGTTATAACTTCCTTTATATTCAACTTTTGCTATTCTATGCCTCACCCGAAGCTATGAGATTGCAGATTTCCAAATAGTTGAATTATTTCAAAGGTGATCGGCCAAAAGATACTCAATTTGTCGGATTTTCTTCTCCACAATTTATCGAGCTGAAAACGCGAGTTTCCAACAATCAAATCGCTACAACTGTACAACCTGAATTTTGTGGAAAATATTGAGAACCATCACGAACTAAATGTCTTTTGCTTTCTATTAGTTAGTAATACTTCCGTAGCAGTCACCGATATGCAGTCTCTTTTTACGAAATTTTCTTCTAATGTTTGCCGAACTGGTTACTCGATCCCTTAGGTATGACATAAGAACATCATCTTCCTTGTGAACATTTTTCCTCCGAGCAATCGAATGTGAAATGGTTTACCATAACTAGTTCTGCTATGAGATACGGCCATGGACTTTTTTGTGGCTAAAGAAAAAGCACTAAAACTCGTACAGCTCACGTGCGGTTGCGACAGCGAACCGTTATGATTCTAGTAAGATAATGCTGTAAGCCCAAGCCTAAATCTGTAAACTTTGTCATTTTTCAACCAGTGAGGCAGCTCATGCATTTAGATCCCTCGTGTAGGGTGTTGACCATCAGCCGTGCACCTACATACACCCATGAATATCTTCATGTACTGCGACGTTGACCCCTCCTGCTCCCCTTCCGTCAACCAATACGACTCCCCTCGTTGGACTTTGATCAACTGAGGGTTGGCTCTGTTTCAAACCCCGCCGAGACTGCAAATGAAAGTTGAATGTTTGGTGCAGCTCACAGGGATCAGCAGCACCCACCATTACATTATTGTCAGTGAGCAGAGGTGATGCGTGAGTTTTCGAAATTCATCGTCATGTCTCCTCATCTACCCATGGATGGTGCCTTTTACCCATCTAGGGTCGATTCTGGACGAGTGGCACTTTCCCGCTCAGGGTCGAAAACCTACAATAATATCTGAGACAAGGTACAACGACAAGCTGATCTGAGAAATGGACTCATCAGCTGATATTTCTTACTGCCCTACAAGCTCTGAAAGTGGCCTCCAGTCGCTCGGTAAGCGTAGGATTGATCGCCCCATTTTTCGAGGTCCCCCTCGTAATTCGGATGCGGTCCCAGTATAATTTTTTTTTATTATTTTTTTATATATAATTCGTTAGATCAAATCTAACTTGGTTGCAAGCCCCGATATATTCGACGAAAGCGTTCGAACGAGGGTCATGGATCTCGTCAGTGAACCCATTTCGGTCATCCGGATGGGGAGTGAGGGCTTATTGTCGGGTACAGTGTAGGACCTTCTGGCTGCCGTCTCTGTTCGTTTTTGTTCTATTTAGGCTTTCTCTCTCACTGTTGTTCCTTATTCAATTTACCCATTTTTCTTTCTCAATGGACCGCCGAATTTTTCGTTTGGGGAAGACATCACCCCATACAAACTTGTAAAGTTGTCTAATGGACTAGATAGATCCCATTGGAGGATCCACTTCAGTTATTCTTCAACTTCTTCAAATGCCTCGCAATACCTGAGCATTATTTTCTGCGTGTCGTGAAACCTGATCATGCCCAGGTGCAGATGTGTTCACTATTTTCTTATGACGAGAATCCATCGTGGATTGGTCAGTGACCGCTTTCGATCGTGTCGATGTGGGTCAGCATTGTTCCGTGGAAATGTGCAGGCGCAGATCCAGTTCTCTTCTTAGACAATGTCCCGAGCGGTTGCACTGCTGGTCTCATGTTGTGAGTTTGATTTGGAAATCTGAACCACTGAATGAACAGTTACTGTGAACAATCAATAGTTTCGTCTTTACAGTAGTACTTGCGCACACATTGGACGTGAAAAGCCGTGTGGAACTTAATCGGAGTAAGCAGAAAGTTAATGGACCAGTGAAGACGATCAAGGACGATTGCATGAAGGTAAAATCAAGCTCCAGGGACTTCTTGAAATTCCTTTAAAAATTATCTTCTTTAATTTCACCTTATTTGGAAAGCTCTCAACCTAGTTTCGAATTCGACAGAGCCCAAAGAATCGAGGATGAAAGGGTGACGAAATTTATTGAGTTTTCGTCTTTTTTTCTCAATAACCAGTAATCTAGCGGTATTTTTGCCATTATCTAGATACATGATTATTTTTGTGCTCGAAAAACCCTACTGATGAAATTATCACTTTGATAAACTATAAATAAATCGCAAATAACCATATTTTTTCGAGTGATATCACGATATTCGCTCCGCAATGGAAAAATCTTCTCCAATTTTCATGAATTTTGGCGAAGAGAATCCCAGAAGCCGTAGAATGCCGATCAACCGGTTCTGGCTAAAGTCCATGTGCATTTACACACTCCCCTGAATCCTAACGGAAGCCAAGTACCCGCTCTGAAATTAGCGCTTAGTAAAATACATGAATCCTGCGCCCTTCCTGTCATATGCAATGTTCATTATTTGCCTGCCACTCTTGATTTTCGGGTTACTAGATTCTTCGTATCGAAGAAATCACCGTCAAAGCATCGTCTCGATGTGCCTGAAAACTTGATGAGAAATGTTTTTTTGACTTCATTGCCTGCGGGTTTGTAATCGGAGGTAATTCAACTGTTAACACATTAACAAATGGAACAATAAAATAAAAAAGAAGTTCAACCGCAAGATAAGGTGAACGTGACATAGCAAACTGAAATCGGAGAAGAAAAATTGAGGTTCAAGCAAAATAATTTGTTTATTGAAACTTTCTCAGGAAATACATGTTGCTACATTAAGGTCGGCAACCGTTTGGGATGTGCGTGCACGGTCTGTAAGGATGTGGTTCAGTTCACGAGAGTAATGATTCTCGATCATGTCGTGAGTACAATTCTTATTAGACCCATTTTTTACACAAAATGTATGAAGTCGAATTAATGGCTACAAATATGAATGAGAATCGAAGAAATTCTCGAGGGATGCTTATAATTCAAAGAATGTGTCTCCAGTAAAGTTCCCGTAACCTGTGAGCGTTATTTCTTTCTTCTACTCAACCCCACCTGGCCCACACAGGTGTGAGACCATAGGATTACTTTTGATGATTCTGCCACACAGAGAAATGAGGACATCATAAGAACCGTGCGGTATATGCTCTGATCGAATTGTCAAAGATTGAACAAAAGGCAAGCAATAGATCAGAGTGTACCCCGTTAGACCGGGCCGGTTAACGTCACACTCGCGATAGAGCTGCTGTGATTCTTGCACACGAATCTGAGAGTTGGGCGAAGGGAACACCGATGAACAAGGCAAAAGCCACGAAACTAGTAAGGCCTCACTCTTCATTGGAAGCGTGAGAGCCTAGACGGGGAAAGACATGTTTGGACAGTTTTTTGAACATTAGCGATCTTTAGCTATCAATCCTAATCAAACACACCGCACAATCGTATTTCATACAGAAATTGGTTCTATTGCCATAGTGACAGAGCCGCCAATTAACCTCACCTACTGGCATTGCTGGACCGGTTGTGTGAACCATCATTAGCTTAGCTTTATGAAAAGGTTCTGTCGCCCCTGTCGCTCACTTAAATTCCGCGAGAATGACATTCTTCAATCTTCGTGGACTTAGTCCCTGAAAGGGCTAGCTCGCTGATCTTCATGAACTCCTCGTGGGGTCTGCCTTCACATTCCAAGGCTGCAATGAGTGTGTTAAGGGGGAGGGGGAGGGGGCTCAAAGCAAAATTTTGAGTGATAAGCAGTCCGCCGCCAAGAAATCCAAATGAAATAGATAGATACGTCTTATTAAGAGCTACGTTTTTGCTGTTTCTTTTGAGCTTACAAAAAATAAAAGTGCTACGATGAGAAGGCGATGTCGAGAAAACAGGAGAGTAGAGCAGGGTCATGCGAGGCGTTGAGGAAAATTTGGAAATACGACCCCCCCCCCCCACACCCTCCGCGGATTCCGAAGTCCATGAAACAACCCTCTTCAAAAGCCGAACTATGAAAGCGTTAAAAGCTTGTTTAATTCTCCCCCAAAACTGCTCATAAAAAGCCTGCTACCCCACCGCACACAAAAAAATTCGTTTAAGTTGTACAAAAGTGAAAAGTCAAAGAATAATCATTATTGATGAGTCCTACCAAACGAGCAAACGAGAAACAGACCAGAAAACGACAAACTAGCCACTACAAATGGCATACTATTACAAAAATATTTCTTTATTTATTTCCTCACAAGACTTACCAAAGTCTAGTACTACACAGATTGTGGTTCTCAATTTGCACGTAGCCCTTCAGTATGAAAGAAGCTTTTCAACCGCCTTCGTCAGCTGTGTGTTGACTGGACTTTTGGCGTTGACCGTGAGCAGCTTATTTACTATTGAAATTTAAACAAATATTCAAATGATTATACTTTCTTCAAATATGACGAATTTCAGTCTGAAAGTAGATTTTGAAGTTTTGTGAAGAACTTCTAACCAGTACAGAAATTTACAAAAGTTATAGAAATAACAAATTTAGGCAATTAACGCAGGAAAATCGAGATGAGTCACGAGTTTTTACACTTCCCGGAGGAATAACTTGCTTCATCTCCGTCAAATTCAAAAAGTTTATACGTCATACAAAACTAGAAGATTTTCTCTATCAAACAGTTGCTAAAGCAGCTTCATACGGTCCAGCATTTGAAAAAATGGCCACGTTGAGGATTTTCGCAAATTAAACGAGGAAAATGTGTGATGAGTGCGAGTTTTTTTTTACTCCTAAAGCCATAACTCCGTTCAAGCTAATCCAATCCGAAAAGTAAATGCGCCGTCGTAAACTAGAAGATTTGCTCTATCAAATGCTTACTGGTACTGCTCCAAACGTTCAGTATTAAAAAAACGGCTACGTTGAGGATTTTCGCACGAGTACCGCCGAAACGTACTTTTTCGCAACATTGCCACTATTTCAACGGCTGTATATCCTTTTAAGGGCGATTATATACTAAAGTAAGAGCAGCTTTGGAATCACTGCCTTTCTCTTTCTAAGAAAAGTGATTGGTCAGTAATTCTCAACTTTAAAGGGTACATGTTTATAAATTTAACCCTGAAGAGTCCGTTAACGCAGTGTTGAATGGTGTACACCTCCCTGTAAATGCGCACGGGCACTTTCAGAATTCTCCCGATTGTTCCTGAATTGAGTTTGTTTGTCCAAGGAGCCGTAGTTGGAGTGCGCGCAACCCTTTCTCGGATGCGCCGTGTACCTAACATCCCTTCAGATTCGGGGTCTTACTTAAAAGATGAAATATCTCTTGGAAAGGGTGCGAAATTCAGATTCTTTATTTTGTGTGGTGATAAAACACTGAAGTGACTAAGAATCACGAAAATTTTGTGTGGGTGAAATATCGTTTTCATTGGAAATCCTCTGGCCTGGCATCGACTCATCCTTGATATTTGTCTTCCGGCGGTGATGATCCCTTTGCATCAAAATGGCTCGATCTCTTCCACCCAGCGGGCCAATACGACCCCCCCCCCCTGCGACGTGTCGAGGATTCCTCAACGCACGCTTGACCATGGAGTAGAGGGGAGCGGGATTCTCGACGCCAATTTCAAGACGTTTCCGTGGGTGAGGGGTGGAGCCACGATGGCGGCTTAGCGGTGAAGCGTTTGTTTCAATAGCTTGGCATAATCTGTTCCAACGGTATAATGTTCTTCAAGCGTTTGTGACTTTCTAACCGCTTACGGCCTTAGCAAGCAGTATGCGTTTCGAGATGTTCAGCCTTATTCTGCCAACATGGCAGAAAGCAATGGAAATGCTTGCTTTACGTTGATGGAAATGAGTTCGATGGACAAGAAGAGGAGCTCATTCGCACAGTGCCTGCGGGTGTGCTTGAATTGCCCCTTCCCCAACTACCTTCCCCAAATGAGGTTTCCAAATTAGCTCCGCCTTTCAGCCAACTTACCCACTGCCTTTGAAATTCATAGTGATCACTGTTTCTCAATATCGAAGGCAGTTGCTTATTCATTGTGGGCTGTTCGAAAATGATTGTACTTATCCTTTCATCGTTTCAGCCAACCACAGAGCATGTACTCGATAAAGTTTGCAGAAGAATCTTCAAATCCGACGAGTCGAAAGAGCGCCTGTGCGAAGATATCGTCAAGAGCGAGCTTCCCGAAATTATTAAATATGTAAAGGAGCGAATCGATCCACGTAAAGTGTGTGTGAAATTCTGCTAATTTAGCTGTTTGCATATAACGTGTTCACAATACTAAGTCATTACCAAATATTCATTGGCTGTTCGTGCTAATTAGTGTACTTATTTGGTTCATAAAATGTTTCACTCGTTCAGCGTCGAGCTCGTTCATCCACATTCCCTCCTTCTTGAATTCCGATCCAACAATCAAAGCATCAGCACTTTGAAACCGATGCACATTAGATGCAGTTACACCGGATCCAATGAATATCGGTAACGAGCAGTGTGTCCGTACAGCTAAAATGGTAAGTTACAGTAAACGCGATCTAATTAAGCAACACCAGTAAACACGGCTATAATTTTGGCAAGAAAGTTGTGGGTGGAGTGCACTGCATGTGGAGGAAACCATTTCGAATTTACACGGTGGACTAAAAGAAAGACACCATTGCGTCTGGACAAACCCTACGAGGGGAGGGTCAACCGTCACTTTGGACCATTTTCGAAAATTTTACGACCCCTCCCCCTTTTGGCGATTCTCGATACGACCACCCCCAAAACCCTTATTATTTACTGTACACTTGGTAGTTGTGTGTGTTTGTGCACTACACTGTAATACTAGCGCGGTAGTGTCACCTTTGCATTGGCGCGCACAATCTTCTACTCGGCCTAGCGCGCATAGATCAAGGCAGACTTCTGATCTTCAAAGAGAGTGCAATACCGCAACTAAACTTTTGAAATATTCTCCGCGAGCGACGGATTTGGCAACGCGTCGGCAATAGCGGTCGCCCCTTCATAACTCCCCCCAAAGCGGGTCAATGTAATTGTGCTTCTACACCATTGGACTCGTTCTCTCTGAGGCCAGGTCTAACCACTGTGAAAACTACGTACTCGCCGTAAAAATCGAAAAAAAAAAACACGCGAAAAACGCAAATTTCGCGTTTCTTTTTTCGTTTTTTTCGTTTAAAAAACCCATAACCAGTCAAAATTGAGATTTCGAGATGCTGAAAAAGCATTGAGACTCAGCTCGTCGAGTTCTATATTAGAATATTGCTTAAACTCTTGGAGCCATTAGCTATTCAGATCGGCGCCATGCAGCGACGCTTTGGCCTCGAGAAAAAAACTGTTTTAATTGTGCGGCAGGTATAATACCCTGCGTTATGCCATCAATGATCGTTCTCAGCAGAGCATGGGTCTCGTCAGTTGCCACCCAGAATGCGGCCAGCGTATCAACCATCGTCCATTGTATTTGTGAATGCGATCAATTGCTTCTTTTCCAGATTTCATTGGCCCTATTCCCACGAGCGGCGCGTTAAATTGGCTTTAACGTAGCCCGGCCGTCAACATCTCCTCTTCCGTGTTCAAATGAAATCATAGATAAATTCCCGGCTAGACATGCTTTATCCTATCTGGTGTGAAATTTTAAACTGTTTGAAGCGAAGCTTTTATTCGAAATCTGAGGTAGGTAGTTGCCTCCTAGAAATTTCGGAAAAATTTATCGCGAATATTTTTCAATTGCTGTAGAGTACCCTGGGATGTAGGAATAAGATCACACACTTGCTTAGCAGATGACCGCTGCCTCCGTGCTGCGGCCGTAGAACATGCTCTCGTCATGCCTAGCCTATTTAAGAAACTTTCCAATGTTTTGAGCGAATGTTTTTCCCCGAAACTGAAGAGGTAGAGGGGAAATCTCTTTACTGTTGTAGAGCACGCTTTACTGAGTGTAGAAAAAAAGATGACATACTACTGCTTGAGACGAAGCGCTTCCGCCGTGCTGTGTGCTGTGAAATGCATTCCCTCGTCATGCCTTTGGTGAAGAATCAGATTTTTGTCATTTCAGCATAACTCGCAACCTGGGATGTGCCCATTGGTCCCATAAAAAATACTGACAACGGTATACAACTCACTTTCTGGAGAAATCTAGTACCTGCCACTGATCCACTTTGTGCACATTCCATTTTCGAGGGATGTTGTGAGGTAATCGATGAATGGAAGGCCGAAACATCCTTCCCTATCGTTAGAGCCAAGTTTACTTGTATGTGGAAAAATATTATATCTCGGGCTTGAGTGAGTGTTCTTCTCGTTGCCTCAAACCATCGCTCTCGTCATGCCCTGAAATAAAACCCAGATTTTTTGGTCTTACAGAGTGGCTCTTCGAGCATGTGGTGTCCACCAGATATCGATTCTCCATGCTAAATGCGTATCCAACGAATCTCATCTCCCGTTCCCACTTTAAACTTTCGTTTTCACCGTTTTCGGCCTTTTCCTAATCGCCGCATCGCCTTCTTCACCAGGAAGTTCATTCAGGCCGGTGACCGAGCGCTTTTGAAACAGGTCTATTGCATGATAATTAGAGGCAGAGCGGAACCAAGAACATGTCAATTTTGTCCTGAAGGCCCTATAAATACCAGAAAAGAGTTCCCATAGTTCGATATCTCTTGGTACAAATTTTTGCAATTTTCTAGTTACGTTCCAAAATTCGTGCAAATGGAGTTACGATTTTCTGGTTAGGTTTCTAACGCCATATTTGACTGCGAATATTAGCCACTACACTCGGAAATGCAAAATTTGTTACCACGAAGAATCGTACTAGGGACCTCCTTTTCTGTTCCGCCGGCTATTCAACGCCCGGAGGTCCTCGGTTATCCGAGTCTACACCAAGCCCGAAGGTCTTCTGGATATATCCCCGAAAATCGTATGCAACAAAGCCCGAGAATTCCGGGACATATCCCAGACTAGCGTATACACAACAAGCCCGACGCATCGTCGGGGACATATCCGCCGAATCGTATGCAACCAGCCCCGACGCATCGTCGGGGACATATCCCCGACGTCCGTAGTGCAAACAAGACCCCGACGATCGTCGGGACATAATCCCCCGAAGTCCGTATGCAGACAAGCCCCAGAACGAGCGTCGGGGAAATATCCCCGAGACCTTCGGGGCTTTGTTGCATAGGGTCGTCGGGAGGATTCGTCTGGGATGAATCCCCTAGTCTCGACTAGGGGATCATCCGACGGCCTCCGACGTACGATGTTACTGAGCTAACTCAGTGTCAGAGCCATCCATTGGAACTGTCGACGGTAAGCGTTGCGTCCAGCGACCTCGGGATAGAAACGAAGAATTTTACGTATAATCCACACCCTGCGGGGCCGTCGTCAGATGCGTACGCAAGCGCTTACATACCCACGCCTGTTCTCTGCTTGTAACTGCATATCACAGGCGGGCCTCGTGAGAAGAAATAGGCCTATCGATCATAAACTAGCAACGGCTCCCGAAATATTGTAACTGAATTGAGCCCATGCATTTCCCATCCTCTCGATCAGATGACGTAATCCGACAGCACTCCCTACATATCGTTGGAAAACCAATTGCGGCGCTTGAAAACTACTCTATTCCTTATCGTCATTTTCTTCTTAACATGCATACACGCGCGTAATCGTGCTCGTATTATACATTGTTCCCGCACTAAGAAACAATGCAAATTGATGTCAACCTATGCATTGTATATACAGTGAGGGACCGAAGACGAAGTTTACTTGGCACCCTGAGGAAGAGAGAGTCTAATTCGTCCGAGGTAGTCTTTCATAACATGCAACTGCTTAGTAAGTATGCAGTCTCACGGCCACCTTGTTTTCGAGTTGTAGTTGATTATTCGCCAATTGCAGATATTATCATCCGACATAGAAATCTGATACGGAGTATCCTTGTGAAAGGATGACTTGTTGCTCGAAATGAAACGAGCGCATACTTGTAGATTATAGCACGGGCTCTGTTCATTCTTTCTGTAAAAGATTGCCGTAATAAAATGTGATTTCAGTTCCATTCCGAGATAATCCGCTTAACAGGAGCGTTTGCGTTACGTTGCAATCAATTTCTGAGCGTATGTACTAAAAGGGCATGCCACTCTGAACTGAGCTTGGAGAGATGGTGAACTTTGAGGTAATGAAAACTGCTCTACTACATCCCTCTAGACTTCACAGCCTAAGTACTAAGGGGACCAGCCGGGGCGGAGACGTGATGACTTGGTGTTTATTCGCCCAAACCTTCGGCGTAGTGGGAATTTACATGCTTTGGTGGAAGATAATAGCCAGTCTTACGTAAGCTGTGGCAAAAGCTTAAACTATTGCGCTATAAATGTGGAAACGTTCTTTTCACGATTCCAAATCATTTTGCATCAAATGTGATGTTCAGTGTTCGCGTTCCACATGTTGCTGGTCATAGGAGATAGAATTTTTTTATATCCACTAACCACCAAATATCACTGCTGACCCGTCTCAAACATATGACAAAAACCCTGCTAGCTAGATATAAGTCATCCTAGTCTATTATTTCCTCTCATAGTTCTACCCGTAAGTACTCAATCGAAAACAGGGTGCCAACGATAGCGGAACTTAGCCGTGAGAGTAACTGTAATCGCTTGCGTACGCAATTGCACCGCCAGGGTGGATATATACGTAAAATCGTTTCATCAGCCGAGGTCGGCTGGACCGCAACGCTACCCGTCGACAGCCAACTGACTGACATTCGAGTTTAGCTCAAGTAACACCGTACGTTTGAGGCCGTCGGGATTCATCCCGACATCTCCTCCCACGACACCCTATTCGCAAAAGTCCGAAGTTCGTCGGGATATGTCCCGATCGACGTCAGGGCTGTCATTAAGTCGGGGGAACCCTATTCGCGTTGTTGCATACGACTTGGGATAATGTCCCGACGATCGCGGCCTGTGCATACGACTTCGGGATATGTCCCCGACGATGCGTCGGGCCTTGTTCATACCATCGGGATATGTCCCCGACGATACTCGGGCTTCTTGCATCACGACTTCGGGATTATCCCCGACGATCGTCGGGGTGTGGCATACGACTTCGGGATATGTCCCCGACGAAATCGTCGGGGTGTGATAACGACTTCGGGATATGTCCCCGGCGATCGTCGGGCCTTGTTGCATACGACTTTCGCGGCATATTCCCTACGAGCGTCGGCCTTTTGCATACGACTTCGGGGATATGTCCCACGTCGTCGGTTCATACGCTGATCCGAGTGCGTCGCCTGTGCATACGACTTCGCGGAATTATGTCCCCGCGATCGTCGGCCTTTGCATACGACTTCGGATATTCCCGACGATCGTCGGGCTGTTGTTGGCATACGACTTCGTGGATATGTCCCCCGACGATCGGCGGGCCTTGTGGCATACGACTTCGGATATTCCCCGACGATGGCGTCGGGGCCTGTTGCAACGACTTCGGGATATTGTCCCCGGACGATCGCGCTTGCTTGCATGACGTTTCGGATATTCCCCCGCGAATCGTCGGGCTTGTGCATAACCGACTTCGGGATATTCCCCGACGATCGTCGGGACTTGTGCATACTACCTTCGGGATATGTCCCCGACGATCGTCGGGCTTTGTTGCATACGACTTCGGGATATATCCGCGAAGACCTTCGGGGATTGTTGCATACGGCCCAGAAAAATGAACATGTTCTGTGGTCCGCACTGGCCGCCTATTATCAGGCAAAAGACCGCTTTTCAAAAACTCTTGTCCAAGGCCCTGAAAGACCTTCCAGGTTCAAGCCCTGCCGCACCACTGCTATTTCACGTGCGCGGTGCGTGATGACTTTACCCACGCATTTCGACACGCAATAGCGTGTATCGATCAGGCCTGTCCGCCATGCGTACCGACAAAGGCCATCCCTGTGCGAGCTCATCACGTCACCGCGGCAACATGGCACGTGGTGCCAGGGCTGAGGAAGGCGATCGCGATACAGGAAAGGCGCATGCAAAACGAAATTTTAAGTGGAACTGAGGATGGATATATCGTTCGATAGCAATTTTGCATGGTTAGAATCCGAACGTGCTACACGACAGCTCGTAGAGCCATCTGGAAAACCAAAAAATCTGTTTTCCGTTTTAGGGACTGACGGAGAGCGAATTTTGAAGGCCAAACCAGGGAAGGATCGCCCGCTCAAGCCTAAGTATAATCCTCTTTTCCAACATAAAAGGTAAACTTACTCTACGTAGGAAAGAGTTCGCCCCTCCCTTCTCGTGATTTCCCTCAAAAACATCTCCTTCGAAAATTGGGAAATTGCACAAATGATCTCAGTGGATATACTAAATGTTCTCCAAAAGGTGGTTAAAAACCGTTTCGACCAGTAATTTTTTATGGGGAATTAAAATGGTGCACACTCAGTCTCCTATGTTCATACTGAGAAACCAAAAAAAACTAATCACATCGCTAGGCATGACGAGTGTGATGTTTGGAGTCACCACTACGAAGGAAGGACTCAACCTGCACCAAGTTTTCACACTGTGATTCCTACAGAAAGTTGGGGGGGAAACCGCTAGTCTACGACAGTAGAGAAATTACGTCCTGCCTTCACAGCTTTATACTACATCTTGCGCTCAACATGGATAATGTCGCAAAAAAGGGGCGAGTGTTGATGTTTGGGGCACACTTACAGAATGAATGTATATTCGTAATCTAGGGCATCGAATTACCCAGTAGGCAAAGTTTCCGCGAAAAAAAAACTTTGAGATTTTGGGCAGTAACAGTTGGAATAATGATGCCCAATCGCCATAGGGAAATCTGAAGAACGGTGAAAAAACCCAAGAGTTTCAACTGAGGAATGAATGCTAACATCGAGAACGCTTTTTTCAACGAGGAATCCAAATGGGGCACATCTCAGGTTGCGAGTTTATCTGGAAATGCAAAAAAACTCGATCTTCTCCAACAACGGGCAATACGAAGAAGGCCATTTTCCACACGCCCACAGCAGCGGCGAACGCTCGTACTACAAGCAAGTATGCATCTTATTTCTACACTCAAAGTAAGCTGCTCATACAACCGTAAGGACGATTTCCGCCTCTACCCTCTCAGACTCTGTCGGAAAACCTTCGCTCAAACATTGGAAAATTTCACACATGATACGATAAACTGCCAGCCGAAAATTGATCTAATTTTCCATTTGAACACGAAGAGAACATGTTGAGCGCATGGACTACGTGTTTAAGTCATTTAACGCGCCGCTGTGGAATAAGGGACTCGATAGAAATCTAGAAAAAAGCAATCGATCCATTCACAATACACATCGTAGCATGTTGAACAGCGCGCATTCTGGGGCAACGCTGAGACCATCTCTCTGAAAGAACGATGCATGATGCAATAAGCGGGATTACAGGCGACCACATTCAACAGTGTTTTTTTTTGATCAAGTTCGAGTCTTCTGGGTTGACGTGCTACCGCTGTGAGTTACGCCACCCCCGATCTGAAGTAAGGCTTCAGAGTTTTTAACGCATATTCTTATAGCAACCTCGACGAGCTGAGTTTCATTGCTTTTTTCAGACTCCGAAATCTCCAATTTTGACCTGCATTATACACGAACAAACGAAAAAGAAAACTGATTCGATTTTTCGCGTGTTTTTTCCGCATTTTACGGCGAGTACCGTAGCTTTTCCATCATGGTTAGACTCCGCCTCAGAGACGACGAGTCCCATGGTGTAGCAGCCCCCAATCATTTGACCGCTTGGGGGGAGTTCATGAAGGGCGAGCCTCTGTCGACGAATGCAAAATCCGTCGCTAGCGGAGCCATTCAAAAGTTATTAGTGCGGTATTGTAAATTCTGTTCAGCTTCAATATTTCCTAAAACGCCGACTGGTTTTGTACTAAGAGACTGCTATTTTCAGAAACCACCACGATTATGTAGTACCTCCAGAGCTCTCTGAGTTATGGGGAGTCACAATATTGCGCACTTCTTCATTTGAAAGGTTGTAATTCTTTTCAAACAAGAAAGGGTGAGAAGTGGTAACAAGATTTTGAAAGTAGAGATTGTTTTCTTCCTAAAAAGTACTCAAACTTTTGTAAAGTTCTATTTCTTCAGAAAATCGCCCGTTGAACCCTTTTTTATGCACGACTGGGTTTTTTGGCTTTCAATGTATAACATTTTCAGAAAAAACCTTTGGCAATTATTGTCCCCCTGTGGTAAACTAGAAGCCTTCTGACGAATACTTGGACTTTCTTCAAACCTGATGGTGTCAAAAAATCGTCCCGTTGGGCCGTTTTGGGGAATCGTGGACCGATTTTTGGCAGGCCGCTGGTTTTTTGGGTTTGAACTGTTATAACTTTCTTCAGATTCAACTCTCGTCTCGTTGGACCGTTTTTTTTAATGAATTTCCAGAGCTACTCTCCTGAAGATATGAGTGTTTGCTACTCAAACACTCAAAGCTCTCTTCAAGCTAAATTTCATGAGGAATAATGACACCAAGACCTCGCACATGCTTTGTGCTCCATAACAGAAACAAAGTCGGCGACAGGCAAACATTTTTCCCAAACCTTTCTTGTAAGCGTTTAGCAGTCAATCTATCCATGTGGTCATCCTTTTACTAACATAGGTTAATTTTGAAGCCATTGGTCCTCTTCAGGAGCGTATTTGTGTATGTGAACAGTGAAATATTGACAATACTACAGTGAACTCTTCTGCTCTGGGATGCGCCATCCACTCGTTTGTGCTTAATAGTTGGAGAAGCGCTCAAAGGTTATGCCTCTCACCCACGTGTTGCGACGTTCATTCTTGCAAATACGACCCCCCCCCTTTCGGTCGGCCGAATACCCTTCGTTGGACTTTTCCCATCGGACGGTTGACCCTGTACGAGGGTCGTGTTTCATATTTGTGATTATGACGGAGTCGTACTCGGGGTTTTCAGATTTGGGCGCGGAGTTGAAGGGATCACGTTTGTTAGGGGAGTTTGGGACAGATACAGTAAAATATTGAAATTGGCATAACGTGACGGTTGACTCTGGAGTTCCCACCAGCCTTTCCACTTTTCACTTCTCTTGATAAATAAAGGCTGGAGGCTGCTGGAGGTAAGATGACGGATGGTGCAAATGGTGTCCGGTGATCAGAATTGGCCTTGGTCGAGGATCCTTCGATAGGGGGAAGTCGTCAAGTAGTGTTCGAAAGTAGGGCTTATTTGTGAACAGGGAATCTTCAGGAGGAGTTAACAGATAACTGGGAATTTTACGAAATTTAAGTAATTTTAGGAAAACTTCTTGACATGGACTTTTCGTGGACTAAATTACCACTAAATTACTTCCCACCTCCCACAATACGCACGGCCCCGCAGGCTAACCATGTCTTTCATGGCTCTGCTGTCGTTCGACTATCACGGCTGCTTGTGAGGATAAAAAGATTGTCTTGTACATTGATGACCGCTACAAGGATGTAGGCCAAATCGCATTTGAAAGCAGATAAAAATAAGATCGAAAATATTGTTCAAGTTGAATGGGTACTGCCCGAAAAGGAACTGGTCTTCTATTGATTACTGGGGCACCGGCGCATTGATTCTGTTAAGAATAACCAAGATTCTGGGGAAAGCTTGTATACAAACCAATGAATGAGGAGTATTCCGATGAGAGCTTATGTAAAGTACAATTATATGACTTCTCCATACAAAAACTTGTGAGGCGATTTTCAAATTCTCGAAGATTTGAATCGTTTTCGGGTCTACAGAGCGAGAAAAATCGGTACCAATTCATTGTTACCAGAAGGGCAACTCGTACTCGATTTGAACGGAAACCACAAATACCTCTAGATAACTTCCGTTGAGGGAGGACAAGGTGGAGAACAGAGAAAACGTCAATGAGAAGGATTGACCGCCAAAGCTCAACGGTCCTAACAGCATAAAGGTGAGCATCTTTATGTTTTTTTTTGACATCAGAAACGCTCTATCAAGCGATTCTCAAACAAAGGTATAATAGTTCCATTCCTACAAAAAATTTGCTTTGGGTCGAAGATGGGATCCCTTTACGGAAGGAAGCCTTGAGGTAAGCAAACCAGCCCTTTTGACGTATCGGCTGGGACCGTATGCCGGAAGTTGGGGAGGGGATGGGGTCCCCAACGGTCGACGGTTTACTTCAACTCGGTTGGTACGATAGGAGAGTACTGACGCATGTGGTGCAGCTGGCCCAGCAGCTCTGCCAGAAAGGCTGATTTGCTCACCCCAGGACTAAGCCATGGAGAGGGAGGGACCCGTCCTCTGTTTAAGGCTCATAGTTCTGAGGTGAGTACCAAATTGTGGCGGTTCTAAGGACTGAGTTGAAGTGGTCCGACCACCATCGGGGACTCCATCCCCTCCCCAACATTCAGCATACGGTCCCAGCCAAAGCGCCAAAAGGGCTGGTTTGCTTACGTCGGAAGCCTTTAGCATCGGCAGGAAGCTAACATCTTACCTTCAAGATCTGCGGTATCGGCAGCTTGTCCTGTGCAGCGTCCTGTCACGATAACACCATCTGCGAGGAAGAACTGCGCCGCTTCGGCGACATCAGCGATAGAAAGATCGGATGTAACAGCATGAGATCTAAACCGAAGCCAAGATTTGGAGGTTTTCGAGAAAATGATCCAGCACTAGGAAATCTCCTTAAAAATTTGCTTATCCATATGTCCATCACTTACGAGTGCTTTTTCTTCACATCAGTCACGACAGCAATGGAGTCGGCTCCGATTGCACGCCTATATCGGAGTAGTTCACCAGCACAGCCGTCCATCCAGCCCTCATCGGCTACATGAGAGAACACAAAACACTCCGCGCGGATCAAATCGAATCCTATAAGTACATTCAAAGCAAAATGTAAAACAACACGGATCAGGTAACCAGATTTTGAGACCGAGTTCTTGGCTCGCACCAAATTGGAGGCAGAGATACGAGAAACGCGAATTGTCCAAATCACGGAGGCAAAAACTGACCGAACTAGTGCTCGGATAGAAGGGGAACAATGTGTGGCACTGTGGGCATCAAAACGGCATCTCAGAAACAAGTTTATTTCGCACCTTTTTGGCAATGAGTGGGCCGCTCAGAAAAAAATGAACCTCATTCTCGTGCTTCATACCTGTACTTCTACAACACAGAAAAAACCATTTTGAAACGTTCCTGTTAAGGTTCAAACCTACAACTGGCCCCGCTTTGAAGTGGGCTCCCTTTCCAAATGGGGTCATTGACATCTACGCCATTGTTACTGTTTACGTTTTATTTGAAACACCACTTGATACTTAACAGCTGAATACTTCATCCTGCCCTATTGTGTCGCATCTTTCAACGATATACCCTGACCCAAGTAGCCGGAAGGACTCTGGAGGGCGTAACGGCGTCCAGAATCAAAAGGCGGCATGATAATTTCCTTCGGACTTTCCGATTTCAATTTGTAATTTGTTTATTTACCTCTGTTGCCTCCGTTACTCCTCTATTTCCGCAAATGTCGTATCACTGCCTTTTGTTTTCGCGGGCTCACCGATTCTCTCGGAAACCTGGATTTTAATTTCCCACAACGTTTCAGAAACTTTAACTTCCCACCTGTACAGTGGGCCACAGCGAGGGCTTCCTTGTTTCCTCCAGCCAAAATCTGCACACCAAGAAGCATCTCTTCTCGTTGTGAACCGAGTGACTCAGAAACCGCTCAAAATTGTTCCTAATTTATTCATCCATTAACGCATACGTTTCCACGTACTACTTACTTTGACAAGCCATTGTCATGGAGGATACGATTTCTGGTCCAATCGGAGGCTTCACGTACGGTATGTCGTGCATGTTTTCTACTATGATTCCATCCTGAATTGAATGGCCATTACTGACGAAGTTCAACCTTCGTACATTTCATTGGTTTCAATAGGAGTGGACCGGAATATATTGAGCAAGTTCAATCACATCATCACTACGACCTCTCCACCTTTCTAATCCCACAATTTTCATCATTTTCATGTAACCTATGCGCACCGCCTATTCGCGAACTGCTCTGGTGATACCATTGCGCAACACTCCTCCTCAAAACAAAGTCAGAAACATAGAATATTTGAGGTAAGGGTACGTATGATTTCTCTTGCAATGCTCTTCACGCATCAACATCAATCCATTCTCGTGTTTTCTTGAGAAATGGTACTGTAGAATGGAGATAGGGGGTTGTAGACATGCGAAGCGCAACAGAAAGTGCACGCTCGAAGGAAAAAGTGAAGGTTCGCCATTTCCTTGGCGCGCAAAATCAAATTTTCTCCAAAACGGTGAACTAGTCATCTAATCCAAATTTCATACCGGGTTTGACCTTGCAGAATTAAATCATCAAGTACCATTCAGACTAATGGCTTAAAATAAAGCGCTTCGTCTGTTGGTCAGTACGTATGACGAAGATTCGCCTGGAGAGACCTGGTCAGGGTGTAATGGGTGGATCATATGCCGAAGGGTACAAAACACACATCAGCTAAACGAAAGGTGTGGAGTGCATCAATCTGAGCGGTATTGACAACGAAATTTTCAAATTCGGTTCCAAAATAGTTGAAGACCGGAAAAATAGTGTGTGCACTGTTGAGTCAGAGAATTAGGGAGACTCGCCTTTAGTGGGCGTACGAATTGTAATTCGGTTAGGGGAACTCTACAGCGCAGAAAAAGATGGTATAGAAAAACAATGTCTAACAAGGGAAGGATACCAAGTCGAAGTGGCCATTTGCAATGAAACCTATACTCAAAGACGTGTTCTTGGACACTGATCCAGAGCCGTTTTTCAACTTTGCGGAACGATTCTCCGAACAGAGTTACAAAAGTTGTTTAAAATGAGATCCCACTTAAGAGAGATCGGCAGACACTAGCGTGTCATCAGCGGCGTGGCCTAGAGGTAGTGTTCCCAGACTGCGTTGGTGGGACCACGGTCCGACTCTTGGTAAGCTTCAAGGTTTTCGTCTTGTAACTATGCTTGCTTTCAGTGCATAAAACCTACACAGTGTTGAAATTTGCACTGTGTACAATGTTGCACAGAGGGGATTCTTTCATGCATCAACTATTTTCGTCATAATGTTTGTGGAAAATTATTTCACAAGTCGGGGTGTTTCTTCATCATGGAAGGTGCCTCATCAGATGATGAAAACGTAACATACTCTCTCAGCGGATCCAACTATCTCTGAAGGCTAAGTTCCAAAAAACTGACATCCTGAACCATTTTCGAAAAGTTGGTCGGGAATCAGTCGTTAGTTTTACCTCTACCCAATATCCCTAGCGCTCTCCTACCATAGACGGAACGGATGTACTTGCACTTGCAGACATAAATGTTTCTGTTCACTTGTTCAAACTGAAAGTTTAATTCCATCTCATGGCTCCACACTGACTATGGTTAAGGGCATAGATATGACTACCCGCGTTTTCGACTTCATGTCAATATCTTAGATTCGGATCAAACCCTGTCAAAAAGGGTAGTTTGACACGCTCAACACGCATATAAACTTTTTTTGCACAAAATTCCGTATAGCGTGCGCCATGGGTACATACCAGGGGCGGTTATTTGCTAATGGCGCGCAGTCGAAGCTCCTCATACTTGTGATATGCGATATATATGATATGATATATATATATGATATATATGATATATAGTGGTACGATATGATATACAGTGATGTATGTGATAGGCGAGTGTGGTGAATTGGCATGAATGAGGGTCTCCTTGGCGATGTTTTCAGGGAGAGCAAATGTCGGAACTCGCCGAGAAGTCGATCTCGCGACCTCTTTCCCATCAGGTCGGGGCGCTGCCGCTGCACTATTCTAGCTTCATAACTGCGTTCAGAGAGTCGTTTCACAAATTCGGAGGGCAGTTTCGAAATCAGCGTTCAAAAAGAGTTCCAGTTATGTCTCGTTACAAATGGCGCTTCGGCATGGTATCCTATCCGTTTAAGGTGTCTGCAGCACAGATGACGTGAGCGGAGGCCCGCCCACAACGGACGAGGCGTATCCTTACGTGGAGGGCGTTTCTCATAAGTCCCCATAATTTAGCTTCAAAAATCTTCTAGATCAGCAAAAAAGTGGATGGAGGTCCGCGGAGTGGAAAGTGCAAGTGCCATCGGCGGGGTCGGCGCGCGATGAAGTAGGCGGAGTTGGATACCAAACCGTTGATTCCGATAGTACCGAAGATCGGGAAAAAAGTGTGTAGAAGTTGGAGAAAGAGAGAAAATGTAATGCAATCGAGGGGCGTACACCGCACTGGACGACCTCAAATCAAAGGGCTTAGGGAACTAAAGGAGCTTACAGCAACCGGGGCTATAAAGATAAGTGTTAGCGACAAGGGGGGTGAGTTCGTGGTCCTATCTCAAGAACTGGACAAAGCCATAACACGGTTGCACCTCGAAGATATTACCGTCTATAGGCCATCTACGGCAGGAGAGTTCACGAAGCAATATCGCCATCTCAACAAAATATGGACTGATGTGGCTCGTTCAGCCGGTCTGCCCAGGAACATCGTAACGCGGCTGAAATGTGAACTTCCTGCTTGTCCGGTCCTCTACGTTCTCATCAAGACGCATAAAATTACCCCAAGTNACGCAACCATGAATGACCCGTCTATCTTCAAAATCAGACCCATCGTCAGTAATGTCGGTGGCCCCACAGATAGAATATCATGGTTGCTAAATCTTGTACTGGTTCAGATTACTTTATACGGCTCGCCCCCTAAAGTTCAATCTGCGCGAGCCCGCACAGAAACATTCCGTTCGTTCTTCATCGGCAATCTCGCCATCTTCAGTGCCCGGTTTTGTAGAATCCGGGTCGGAGACGTAATACAGCTCAGTCTGCAAGCTGCTTCTGCGATCGACGAAGTGCATCTCCCCTCTCGCAGCCAGGTGTCT
>MU868336.1:472425-483191 GCA_036418205.1 Ostertagia ostertagi | reverse complement strand
AAGGTTATTTTACAACTCATAGTTGAAAAGTGGCGAGTCATGAGAAGCTCTGAAAAACAGGAAAATATTAACGTCTTCACAAAGAAACCTAATCATAAGCCATAAACGCTTATGTGACAGTTTTCTCTTTTCAAGAGAAGGAGTAAAGTTGAAACAAGACTTCTAAAAAAGTGATCCCAGAGTGCCAACCAAAAATATTCACTACGTCTGGATAGTTGTGACAATTTCTCAAATACTCATTTTGGCGCAAATTTAGGCTTTATAGGCAATGGAAATCCAATGACTACGCGGATGCAACCACACAAATGGGGACGACGACGGAACCGAGTGTTTATGACTACATTTCTCCGAAAAGAATTGCTGATGTTTAAGCTAAGGACTCAGACTGTTGGAGTTTCATACTTTTTCGAAGGAAGTGTCGTTAGAACGAGACTTCTAGAAAGTGGTTAAATCCCATTTAGGCCGCCAAATAGGAAGCCTGGTTACTATGTGAAGCCAAGGACGAGGGCATCGTTCAGTCCTATTACTACGCCTTGGCCATTATGGTAAAGTTGATAACAGAAAAGCCACCGCATTTGACTATGCACGTGCTTTTTCAGGCCACCACATTATTTTGGTCGTGAGCATCCGAAAAGCTAAGCGTGAGCCAAGAGACGCGCATTTCAATTGAGCCACGAGCCACGTGCCGCACATGTTTTATTCGAGAATGAACGTCATAATTGTTTTCATAAGCACTTTTCCATGAATAAATATTGCACAAATCACGTCACGTTAACAGCTGGAAAATTGGAAATGAGCATTCAACTTCAATTTATATATTCTTTGCCCTTCAATTTTGGATTCACCGAAAATCGCAAGGGTTGTGTCTATACCGTAGGACTCCTAGCATTGAGCGTTCGAATGCAATATAAACTCTAGGCAACGATTGCGGTCAAACGCCACAACAAAGTCTTTCTAAAGTATATCCCATATTAATTCGATATCTCAAGGAGGTGAACATTTTGATAAGGATTTTCATCGGCGATTCCGTATGGAAACAGTATTGATGTACAGGGACGGGAGAAAAAAAAAGACACTTTGCCCATGGCGCATCATCAACTTTTCGCAACTCGCACAGGGTGCCGCTGTTAATGAAAGTTTTACGGCAAAATATTCCTTAGATGTCCTCCCATAAGTAGAAGCAGGCCCTCCTTCACTGCCCTCACCGTCCTCAAAATATGACGTCATCTTCCATCACCGTTGAGCTCAAGAAGGCCTAAGTAATCGTTCCAGCCTGAAGCTGCTACAAAATTTCTTTAATCGGTTAACTGAGATTGCTTCCTAGGGACAGTAGCTCTGAATATGCAAGACCCCTTCCGACCAGCGTTTCAGATAACGTCGTAATGGTCCATGATCCGTCGAGGACCACGTTGAGCTCGAACCGTGCACAAGGTTCCCATGGCAAATTCTTGTGATGTCGTTGCAGAAGCTGTTATAACGTTTTTGATAGAATGGGATGTGCTCTTTAATACTAAGTTGGGGCAGTCGATTTGAGTTTAGCAAAGTGTGATTAATGCTGTCCGAAATGAGAAGTTTCTCTTTTTCTGGCCACCCCTGTATGATAGCCTGATAGATACAAAAGTAAAAAAGACTTATCCAATATTTTTGATTATAGCGTCTCGAAGGTATAGGCTCTTCTGCCTCGCGTTTTCACTAAAATTGGTTGCAGAGACGAGCAGTTACTTCCCACTCCTGGTATGCTGTTGCTATACCAGGTATAACGCATTTATCGGAGCAAAAAGGATTGAAGCTCGCAAGGACATCGGGCCGGCGAGCGTGTGATCTCAAAAAAATAACGGGCCAATATCTCAGATCATCTGCCATGGACTCCTACAGCAGGAGCACCAGAATCAAGATATCGGCAAGCTTTTGAGAGAGAGAGGGGCAGAATATAGCTACGATATATGTAGCTACGTACCTACGAAGCCTACGAAATTCGTGAAATAGCTAATCGTAACCAAGGATGGCACCTGACGTGGCAAAGCGCTCCGCTGACCGTGGGCTCAACGATCTCTCTACATTGGGCGAAGAGAGTGCTTGATTGCACCATATGTAACATGCACAAAGGAGTTCTTTTGCTAGGGGGTATACTATGTAGCTGGTGCATTATGTTGAGGTGATTTTAAGCAATGTTCTCTTCATATAATGGAGGACGATGTCGATCTTTTGGTGGCTTCTGGGTTGCAATAAAGGATGAAAAAACGCTTACCGACAGATTAGCAATTAACACGTTGACGACAGGCTGACGCGCATGCGCGTCAGAATTTTGCACCGCATCGGACATTCTGACGCGCATGCGCGTCAGAACTATGTCATTCATTTTTATTGTGCTTGCGCTCCTTCTTCTCGAGTTTTTTGTATTCATTCTATAGATAATACATTAGCAGAACTATAAACCACATGGCAGCCAGAGTCGTCAAATATGCCTTGATTTAGCTAACGAGGAAAGGTCACCAGGTCGGTCCGGCCATTTGCAATGAGGTGTATACCTACGCATTCGTCTTGAGACGATAAGCTAGAAACCGCTTTTCTTATCTGCTAAACGGTGCTCTGAACGGAGTTACGGAAGTTTTCCCCTCAACACTGTACTTAAACGCAGTATATGAGCGCTATCATTGGAGTCGCCACTATAAGCCAAGCGGGAAGGCGCACATCGTGGTTGACGTGGCGTAAGTGGTAACGCTCCAGGCTTGTAGGCGAGAGGTCATGGGATCGGTCTCTCGTGGTGTTTGTTGTTTTGCCTTTTTGAAAACATGACCAGAAAGGCTTTTAGCGACAGTATCTCCTCAATGCCTGCCTTTACCTGCCTGTGTAAGGAGTTAGGCGAGCACCCCTGCGCAGGTTGAGAGCTATTTTTAATTAATATTTGCCATGACTGAAAACGACGCTCATAGCCCACTGATAAGGTGTTTTTGCGGTAAACGAGTATGATATTCGTGTTCAGGAGACCGAATTTTCCCTGGTTACAAGTTTCCAGCTGAATCTGAGATTTTGACCTACACTCGAGAAAGGGCAGTCAACATACAGTCAAACGAGAGAAGGTATGAATCGAAAACTAACTGGAAAAGCACCTTCCCTGAATTTTGATGCAGAGTCATGTAAATCATTTCCATTATGCGGAATGTGAGCCGTTGAACGTTTCTCTTTTCAAAATCTTGGTTGGAAGGCAATTTCCATGCCAAGAGTTCAACGATAGGTTGATGATATGATGGTTGACTCACCTCATTTTTTAGGGTTGGGTCAAAATCTCAGATTCGGTAGGAAACTTATCTCCAAGGGTAGTTTGATCTCCTGAACACGAATATCACGCCTGTTTGCCGCGAAAAAGCCTGACACGTGCATTACGGGCACCATGTTCATACATGGACGACTACTGCCCAAACCTGCAAGGAACTGCTCGAAATTTTTTCGTACAGGGAACTAATGGCAAAGTTGATAAATTAAGAAGTTAGAAGCTTTCTGGCTACATCTTCACGAAGCACAAAAGAAACAGACTCTCCGAGGAACCGTTCCCACGACCTCTTGCTCGCGAGTTCGGGGCACTGCCACTGCGCTTCCTTGCTTTATAACTACGTTCAAAGAATCGTTTAGCAGATAAGGAAGGCAGTTCTGAGCTCAGCGCCTCGAGGCGACTTCAACGGTATACGACTCATTGCAAATGGCCGGACCGGCCTGATGACCTTCCCTCGTAAGATTTTCTGAACGCACAAAACTTTCATTTCAATTCTTTCTAGTATTCCTTTCACTGTCGTAAACATTCATATGAAAGATTGTAGAAGCAGTTAATACAAAACTCTGTGAGTTTCAAGATATTTGTATTTGATGGAAGAACTTAGGTATAAATGCTTTTAACTTCATTCGCGAAGCGAAAGTGATGTTTCTTCTTAGGATGGTAAGAAAGTCTTTTTTGTGCCTTACTTTTTTATTCCGCGTACAATGGAATCTACTAAACAATATAATCACCATTGTTACTCACTACAGAGTCCCACCTAATGGGCAGGTCAGCGACCCCCTTCTCCCAGAACTGAGCAGACTGAGAGTCAAAGAAATCGCTGACCGCTCTTTCAACGTCTTCAACTTTGGTGAATTTTTTCTTCGCTAGGAATGCCTTAAGGGGATGAAATAAGTGATAATCAGAGAGGGCAATGTCAGGGGAATAGGGTGGGTGGGGAACCGCGTCCCAGATCAGCTCTTCCAATTTTGCACGGGTCTCTTTAGCTATGTGGGGCCTGGCGTCATCGTGGAGTAGGTGGACAGAAGTTCGTCTCGGTCGTTTTTCTTGAACAGCGTCCGCTAGTTTCTGGAGCTGACTGGCGTAAATGCTGCCGGTAGCGGTATGTCTTTGCGGGAGCATCTCATAATACAGCATTCCTCACGAATCCCAGAGGTAGCAAAGAAGACAGCTTTTGGGGGTGAAGGTCCGATTTTGCTTGTGTCGGCAGGTCTTCTCCTCGAGGGAGCCACACGGCACTGTGCTTGTTAGAATCGTAGAGGACCCAACTCTCATCTCTCGTAATCATGCCTTCCAAAAACTCCTTTCGGTGCGGACAAAGAAGGAGAAACTGACAAATGGGTACCCGCCTGAACCGCGTGCTATCGGTCAAGACATGAGGGATCCATCGAGTCGGCACTTTCCTGTGGCGAGGGCGTGGAGGGGACCGAGGACTGTGGGATGGGTGCACCCGAGTCTTATCACAAGGCTGCGGGTGCTAACCTCCGGATCCTCTTCGACAGCGCCGAGAACGGTGGAGTCTTCGTTTGGGGCTTCCCAACCTTGACTTGTCTTCGGAAGCCGTGTCTCCTCCTTCGAAGCCTGCGAACCAGAGCTTGGCACTGTGCAATGCGATGCTGATAATGTTGACGGTTTCCACTGCTCCTGTGCCGCAGCGCCATTCATTGAAGATGATCGCTCGAAAGTGCTCTTGTGGAATCGACATCATGATTAAAGTTAAAGAAGGCAACCCGGCTATATATACCTACTGCGGAGAAGTATGATCGACAGCGATAATCTATCACGTAGCAGATTCTAGGTATCGATCAATAAGCGAAAGTTCTGGAGCTTTCGAAAAATCGGCTCAGGACTTTCTTACCATCCCAAATGCTTCTTCGCGGTCATTATATTATACTCTAGACAAAAATCTACTGCTAATTATATACTTGACCTCCATGCTCTCATACTTCCAAAATAATTCTGCGAGATCTAAGTTGTTGTGCATTTTACACAAAAAAATAAGCGGAAGTAAGATGAGGACAAAATCGCTCCTGTCCCACGCGGTGCAAAAAACACGCGATGTCGTCAATGCGATGTCGTCAATGTGTTAACCAGCGCGGGCGGAGCGAGAAGGCACGCTTGTTTCATAAGCACGGATTCACCGACGATGGATTCATGTTTGGGACACCTCCTCTGGCTTCAGTGAGAGTCCAATCGCATCAATTACTCATATCATGAACTTCATTGCTTACTGGGGCGTTCTGGTAAACAATCAAGAACCACACAGGAAGTTTTTCTTTTTTTCCCTTTCCCTTTAGTTTTTGTCTTTGAATTTCTTGCACATCAAGTAAGCAGAACGAGACAACGTCGTTTATTTGAGCGCCTCAACAAGAGCGTGGATAGGGGGGAGCAATGTGGCAAAGTCAGACAATCCAGAAATCCTATCTAAGAGGTTTTGTCCTGAGAACGTCAAAGCAATGTTTGAGATCACAGAACCGAGAGGGAATATTGAAGGTTTCAACTTTTATTGTTGTTGTTATTTCCGATTAGATATCCTCGAGAAAGTCTGACTACCAATTTGAGAACACCATGTTTTCCAAGAACAACCAAAAAAATCTGCGCCTGCTTGATTCTTAAGTGCTAGTCAAAATACACAAACACAGCTCTCCTAGGGTAGAGCTTGTAGAAAAAATTTGAAAGAAATCAGAGATATTGATGGCATGAGGTAGACTTCTACTTTTGGGACGCACTTTACGTATGCAGAGGTCTTGCTGGCATCAGCCACGAACGCGACATTTGCTTCGCATCCGGCAGCCAAGAGCGCAGGGTCAACGGGTCGTATTTTTGGTGAGTTTGTAGGGGGGTCGTACTTGCTTAGGTTGTAAGAAGTGGCATGTGATTTCCTGAAGTAGGGGGGTCGTAAAAACTTTTCGAGAAGTAGCAACGATAGGACTGACCCTGCAAGAGCGTTGCTAATGCAAACTCAGCGCGAAAGACAGCGGTCCTATTAACGCGAGACGTACCCGACAGGAGTACCGTCGCGCGGCAAAAGGCAGAGTCAGTGGACGAGTCGCAGCGCGTACTATAGTGGTTTTGCGTCAAGTTAAAGCAACAATCCAGGAACGAATTCGCGGGTAAGGACCACCTATAATGACGTTGCAGGTGAGAAGTTGGTCAATGGAGAAAGAAAAAGTAGAAAAAAACGTCGGGCAGGGGCTTAGACAGGGACTCCCCCTGCCGTTTAGGGAGACGTGTGTTGGACGAGTTGTCCGAACCTGCCCGTAGTACATGCGCTCCAATTGCAACTGCTGGCAAATAGCCATGCATGCTTGCAAATTATGAATCGAGCGCGGCGGTCCCGCAACGACCGCTAGTCGAGCAAGCGCTCTGCACAGCTGCTTGGAGGCGGCCCCACCACGGATCGGTGGATCCGCCCCTCTTGAAGGATTTCGACTGCTTCCAACGCCTTTCAGAGGTAAGTTTTGAAGTTTGTGACATTTCCCATGAACTCCAATCAGGCTGAGGCATGTTTCCACCACTTGAAAACCAAGTGGTTGAAACCCTGCCTGGACTGTTGCTTTAAGTAGAACGCACCATTATAAGTCCCACATCACACAAACGTGCCGCGACACGTCCGCTAACTCTGCCTTCTTGCCGCGCGACAGACCTCCTGTCTAGTACCCTAACGCGCGGGTCGACAGTCGGTTGTGCAAAGACCAACGGGGGGTGGTCGCATTTGGTCAATAGAAGGGAGAGGGGTGAGAGCGGTCGTCAACTCAAGAATCAGTCACCGAATTCGAGAGCTTCAAGGCACAGCTAAATGGAAAAGGAGTGCAAAATTAAAACATACTGCGTGTCGACAAGCCGACAAAGTCATAAGTGATATATTTTGGCAATTATGATTGTAATTTTGTATTGATTCTAATGTAGTTGATCATGCCTTGTGCCTTTTTGCCATTACTCATGTTGGTGTATGTTGAAATTTTTCTGATTGTAAATCTGCCCATTTTTAAAATCAACTAAAATTCCTTATTGGTTCTTTGAAGCTCGTGGGTGCCGATTGTTTTGCTGGATTTTCAAGAGATAAGCTCGTTGTACAGTATAAAAGTAGGTGAGGAGAAGGAGCTGGGAGTTTTCTGCTTCACCACAAGTGCTCGCTCACAAGTTTGCTCAGAAAGGATTTCATTTTGGCTTCTTCGCCTCACAAGTTGCGATCGTGGGTCGGCCAGTATTGATTATTGCCGTAAAGCTGTAGCAAGTACAGCGTTAGGAAAAGTGAATACAAATCCCGCAAGCAGTGTGAACAGTGAAAGCAATTCAGAATTGCTGGCGTTCGGAAATAGAATACTGAACCAAGATCCCTTTCACTGCGACCGCTAACCACCGACGAGCACCTGGCGCATTAAGGAATGAGGCTGTTTCTGAAACTTCACTAAAACACTTCATACTCCAGTGAGCAGAAATGAGCGGATTTTTTTCGTTAGGGAATTTTTGTTGGAATGGAAGAGATGGGAGTAGGAGAGTGGACATAGAATTATGTTGTAGGATTTTATATAGAGGGTGGCGACCATTTATCCCACTATCCTATTAAATACTTACGCACACGATTCGCGCGAATGCTATCGAATAGATACGTATGTATAGACCGAATACATGCATCAGAAGTACTAACCACGTGTGCAGACGCGTAAATTTGCGTTTCCTTCTTGACGACATCGAGAATTTCAGGCATTGTAAGCTTGTTCATTGGTGTCCTAGAATTTGGATCACTAAGCTTGAGATCTTCAATTCTATAGTTGATGAACAATCTTTTACCCCGGCAGTGCTGGTACATGAATCATTCCGAAAACGTAAGGTCTTGCGTAGTCCTTAATTACTCGAACTGCTCGTTTCATGGCTGGAAAAGGATGTACATGTCAGTGATTATTCTGTTAGGTGAGCATTGCATACAGCGATACAACCTCAAAATTGTGCACTTGTATAAGTTTTCCGGGAATATGGCATACCTATGTCCACCTTCCATCACTAGATCTGTTCTCAGGCACAATCTTCAGTCTTCCATTCTCATCATAACGGTATGGCTATATTGCTCAAAATTGAATCTGTGCTCAGCCACCTGCATGCTATAAGGAAAGAGGAAAACCGTTGGCTTTCACATCGAAGTGACCCATGTTGGGAGCTCATATCGTTGCGATGAGCATGGAAGTGTGTTTGGACTCTTCATTGTAACACGACGGGAACGTTTTTATGATGGGTGACAGTGTAGGGAAAAACTACGATTCTGCACCTACGCTACGCTACGTTACGCCAATTAAAGGCTCACCAGATAGGTGAACGAGATTGAGCTGCCTTGAAGGACGAATTCACGCTGAAAAGCAACCCATTTCAAATTAAGTTAGGGATGGTGAGTGGTACACGAAAGAAGGAAAAACCATGAGAAACGGCCCAGAACCCGAGAAATGGGACCCCTTCCTTGCCCGTTGATTTGAGCATTGATGCGACTCAAGTGATAGAATACAGGTGATATCGAAAATCGAGTTTTCTACAGAAAAGGACATCGCGACCGCGTCCAAGTACAAATCCGAGCCCTAATCAACTGAGCACGATTGCACTCACTCATTTGGACTGCGATACCCATTTTGTCTCAATATAAGGGGGCATAGCTTGGTAAGCAGCTAACAGCAACACTTCTATTTCCGCTAAAGAACGGCTGAGCTCACCACTGCTTCACCAATCGCTGCGCCGGTTTCAGCTGTGACATCACCGAGACGAGCTAGCGCTCGCGCCACCGGTGGGTTTTCCTTCTTTCCTCCCTCACCCTTCCCCACCGCAAGAGAAAGGGAAGTGTGGTTGGTGCAATAGTTCGTGCCGCCTAAACTAATTTGCAAGCCCAGGGACACGAGAACCGCTTCGCTTTTGCTTTCACACGCACCTCTGGGCTTCCCCACTGTCGAGATTTTAACAACTTCAGGGGAACAGTATTTCCACGCCCTGATAAGGAAAAAAAACTTCCCAACTGTTCACGTTGACCCCTACAGTGAGTGGTTCGGAACGCTGAGTGGTCATTTTTTCCAGCTTCTTCACAAGAATCGAAATGAAGAGGTGCATAACTAAGAAACATTAGAGAGAAAGGTAAAAAGAAAAGAAATGAGGATGGTTGCAGAGGTGCAACGAAATACACTGAGATAATTCATCACTATCATATCTAAACGGGTCACTATCGATCAAATTTGGACGCACTGGCAAGTGATTGGGCACGCGGAACAGTTGCGATAGCCTTCACTTTAGGAAAGGATTCGATCTTGTTGAGTACTAAGGTTTTAGAAGTCTGAATGAATAGCGCACATATACATGACGCAATAGCTCCAGATGTTTCTCATTGTTTGAATGTTACAGAAAACCCTGGGAAAATTGGTAGTGACAAATGGCGTGGCTCAGGGATCGTTACTTGGATTGAATTTCGCTCGAATTTTCGGAGCTTCTCAACTTTCCATGGTCTTTTCACTATCGATGGTCTTATGTGATGGTGCTGGACGTGTCTTGGCGGATATAAGAAACACTGACATACCCATCGGCTGGCCCCCGTCATTGTATAGGCCACATCGCATTCAAACGCCACTACGAATGTACAAATGGAAGTAGAATGCGTGCCGCATCCCAAAAAGGGATTGATCAACGGCAAATGCTTTATCCTTTTTAATGCATAGAACACTTGGCGTTGATCAAGCTTGAGGGCAACAAGCATGGTAATTCTACTCAGAGCCAGGGTCAACCCTGCGTTGCGCAAAGAACAACGAGGGGGTCGTATTCAGCCGACCGAAAAGGGAGGGGGTCGTATCCACAGACGGGCTGCAAGACGGCTTGAAAAGTGCAGTGTCCGGGAGTGCACTTTCAGCCTCTAATGTTCTCCAGGAGCTCTGCACGCTGTCGGAGAGTCACACAGACATGAGCTCCATGGGAGCATTAAAGCATGCAGAGCACTATAAGTCTCACCATCAGCTTATTATCCTTAATCGACGCTATCCGGACGGCGCTTTTGCTCGACAGCATAGATCAAGAGTACAATAGACAATAGCCAAAAACTTTGTTACAGTGTAGTGCAAAAACATGGTCTGTCTTCGATGATCGAACATTCCTGAAATCCCGAGGAGAACAAAGTGTAGAGCAGTTCATGGGAAAGTGAAACAAGAGTGCCATATAACAGCACAATGCAACTCAATCAGGATACTAACACCTTCTTCAGGAAAACAGAAGACTTTCAAATGCGAGTGCGAATTCTGCCCACAGATAGGTGCACGGCGTATACCCGAGCAGGCGTTTTCCCATAAAAACGCCTCCTCTGTCAGCGGCCGTAAGCAGACAAACTTTCTGAAGAGAGTTTCGATGCTTTCAAATAAAATCTAAGCGAAACAAAGTGTAGCGAATTTGCTGAATTGAGTTCTAGAGACGCCGTAGGAAAATTGAGGCAGAAGAAGGAATTTCAGTAAAATTCTACAGTTGATATGAAGTGCTCTTC
>MU868336.1:425255-451696 GCA_036418205.1 Ostertagia ostertagi | reverse complement strand
ACCACACTACGAGAATGAATGTCATATCCGTAACCAGGGCACCGAATTGCCCCAGTAGGCAAAGTTTCGACGAAAAATGAAACTTTGAGATTTTGGGGCAGTAATAGTGGGAATAATGATGCCCAATCGGCAATAGGGGAAGGCTGAAAACGGTGAAAAACCAAAGTTTCAACTGGGAGGAGTAATGCATATCATTCGATAGCATTTTTCACGGGGAATCTAATGGGGCACATTTCAGGTCTGCGAGTTCATCTGGAAATGCAAAAAATCTGATCTTTCCACAAGGGCATGACGAGGAGGCATTTTCACAGCCACAGCACGGCGGAAGCGCTCGTCTACAAGCAAGTATGTCATCTTATTTCTACACACAAGTAAGCGTACTCTACAACAGTAAAGAGATTTTCCCTCTACCTCCTCAGTTTTCGGAAAAACCTTCGCTCAAACATTGGAAAATTTCACCAAATAGGCTAGGGCATGACGAGGAGGCATGTTCATGGCCACAGCACGCAGGGAGCGGTCATCTGCAAGCAAGTGTGTGATCTTATTCCTACACACAAGTAAGCGTACTCTACAACTAAGAAGAAATTTCCCCGCTACCTCCTCAGATTTCGGAAAAACCTTCGCTCAAACATTGGAAAATTTCACCAGATAGGCTAACTGTCCAGCCGAGAATTGATCTATGATTTCCATTTGAACACGAGAGGAGGAGATGTTGAGCGCAGGGACTACGTGTTAAGTCATTTAACGCGCCGCTATGGAATAGGGACCATGAAATCTGGAAAAAAGCAATCGATCCATTCACAATACAATGGACGATGTTGAATACGCGGCGCGTTCTGGGGCAACTGCTGAGACCCATCTCTCTGAAGAACGATCATGATGCATAAGCGGGATTATATGCGCACCACATTCAAACAATTTTTTCTCGAGCCAAAGCTCGAGTGCATGGCGCAATCTGAAGTGGGCTTTCCAAAAGTTTAAAAGCACATTCTTATAGAACTCGACGAGCTGAGTTCAATGCTTTTTTCAGATTTCGAAAATCTTAATTCTGAAGCGAGTTATAACGAAAAAACGAAAAAAAAACGCGAATTCGCGTTTTTCGCGTGTTTTTTTCGATTTTTTACGGCGAGTACCGTAGTTTTCCACATGGTTAGACTCGCCACAGAGAGACGAGTCCAATGGTGTAAAGCACCAATCATTTGACCCGCTTTGACCCTGCACCGAAATCGGTTCCTAACGTAAGTGAACGGGGAATTGCACCTTTTCTCTCATCAGAGCATTAGATAACCTCCATCGCGATTCGTCTCGCTCATGAAGAGTCGTTCCGTAAAGGCTTAGAGTCGTGGAGGACCGCCAGATCGAGAAATCTCTAGATTTTCGCTGTTTTTTTTCACATCTCGATTGTTCTAGAGGCTAGGTCGCTTGTTACTCAACCCTACTCTAGAGCTAAGTATGCATTCGTCTACAGGACTACATCCAGGAAAAAGTTCTTTCTCCAACAATGACCTCTTCGTTGAGCTCGGATGTGAAACAATTTTTTTACATGCGTCTTTTTTCTACAAATCCACACTTGTGCCCTTTGCTTGCTCAATAGCCTACATATAAGGGCCTACCGCTGCCCCGCTACGATACCCTGGAAGCGGAGGGTACTGCTGCTTACGCCCTTCAACGTCTGCTTTCAACACTTCTCATTCCAATTGAAATGTGACGACCTGGAGCTCTCGAGCGCGACTCTTAAAATTTTTTTGCATTACGGTGCTGGTCTGTCGAAGTATTTATTCAATTGAGTGGTTGTTTTCTAAAAGCAATAGGATTGCTGTTGCTGAAGAGCCAGCGAAAAAACTCTATATCTTGAGAGAAATCAACCTTCTGGCTTGAAGGCAAGAATCAGGATTGAATTGGTGGGGTGATTCCACTCAAATGTGAAAGTAGGGATGGGAGGTGGACCGCCAGTGGAGAAAAAAGGAAAGAAAATCCTGAAATACACAGGAAATACGAGCATTTTGCTCTATGCTGTGGAGAAGTTCAAAAGACAGGCAGGGAGATGAGAGATAATGTGAGCGCGGAGAGCGGTAGAGAAGTCCGAGAAGAGAGAGCATAGCAGATCAACGCAGCGACGCAGACAAGATATCGAACGGTGGGCGGACCATGTTAAGTTTGGTGGAGTCTGTTAGAAGTCCATGGCGCCTAGGGTCCTAGTGACGCGTTTCGATGTAGAAAGGTGGCGCTACCTTTGCACTTGCGTACCCAGCACTTCTAGCCATGGTAAGGGCTTCTTAGGTGGGTCTGAGCCCGAACTTTGTCTTTAAGAGCAATGTAGGCATAGAAGGCCTGATTTCTTCGCTTACCAAAATATGGAAGACGCTTTGAAGAGACTGCTATACATGGTTTCAGGGCCAAGATTCATACGCAACTAAATTATGTGGAAAACTCAAACCAAGCACAGGTGGAAATGTCAGATTGGACATTCGGTCACTGAATTTTAGCAGAGTGCTGTATAAAAATATCCAGCAGGAGAGCATAAAATATGAACCAAAACATATTGGGAATTTGAGACATATTTTTCAACAGTACAACTATCTAGATTTTACAAAATGCAATGCCGCTTAGAATAGCGATCCAATTGGAGGCGTATTTTAGCCCTCGAGGTCTGACTTCCACTATGACAAGAAAACCAATCGACATGGCGTCAAGGGAATACAAGGTAACAACTAAATTTCGTTCAAAAATACGCAGTACCGTAAACGAGTACCTTGAGAGCACCATATCTATTTATTCATGCCTTTCAGTGGCAAACAAACACCTCTCTCTTGTGACCGTTTCACGATTTTTGGCATGCTATCAACACGTTACCTGTTTCCCAATATTGAGATAGTCTACTTCCGTGATCGTGTTCGGTAAACGTAACTTTTTTGCTTGTTCAGATACCAACGGAGAGTTCAAAACGAGTTCTTCGTACAAGGGAGTTTGGGTGGATAAGGACACGGCGACGCAACGAAAGAAGTTAAAAATTACCCCAACTGCAAGGAGTTTTCGAGATGACATCCGAGAACTGAAATACGAAGTTAGGCTTATGAAGGTATGCTAAATCATTTCTTATCGCACATCTGACAGCTCGTTCAATTTCAACATTGGGACGCAGTCTTTGTATTTAAGTTCTGTTCGGGTTTTTTCTCTGGGTATGGCCATTCTGAAACAAATTGTGTCACGTCAATGAAAGAAATCGTCGGAGACTTCCACTAAAATCACGAAAAATTCACTCACGTAAATTTGGAAGACGCTCACATAGTTTAGCATTGAAGATCACTTTCAGCGAAGTTCCATGAGCAGAAATTTTAATTTGAAATTCTAAAAAATCCATGAGCATGTCGTGACTATACAGTGCAAGAAACACCAATGCTTTCGACCACGAGTTTAGAGAGTCTTATAGCATTAAAATGTTATGGCTAAATTAGGGTTTTGTAGCCTCTAATGATACAATACTGGTGCACTCTCAGTAAACTGATGCTTGTCGCTTCAAAAATGGGAATTTTTTAGGCACTTGATGTCAAGCAACGAACGACTGCTATAACTCCATTCATATGGATTTAATCACACTTTGCTGAATTCAAACCGACTCCTAACTAAGCAGTGGAAAGCAGTGTCCATTTCATGAAAAATAAAACCTCGTAATAGCTTTCAACCTTTGCGGCGTCAGAAAGACCTGCCTGGAGACATTGGAGGAGCTCAATACGCTCCACGACAGATCGTGTACCATCACCACACTTTTTAAAATGCTGATTGGGATGGGGTTTGCATAATCAGACATGATGTCGCTAGGAAGCTATCCAGCAGTGAAACCATGTAAGAGCTACAGGCTGGAGCAATTATGTACGGTATGTTTCCTCAAGCTCTTTGAGCTTAGCAGGTGACATCATGAAGAACATCATTCTGAAGAATGTGAGGGCAGTGAGGGAGGATATGCGTATACTTATAAAGAGATATTCAAGGGATCTTTTGGTATAGCTTCCGTCAATATTGCGGCAATGTTTGCGATGAAAATATCGCTGAAACTCGACTCTGTTTTGTCTATCCTGTATAAAAATATGGAACAATTTTTTTGAAACTTTTCTTAGCAGAATGTAAAATGATTTTCCTATTCCATGTTTGTTTGAAGACCGTTAGCGCACATATTGATGGATAGCATCACCTGTATCACCTGTATCACCTGTCGTCCCGTTGATCGTCGATTTGCTCGAGCGGGCGCCAGCAACGTCTCCATTCGTCCCTGTCGCGTGCTAGAGTGGTCCAGTGGATCCTCCTCGCTCGAGGGACACGAAGTCCTTCATTCCTTTCGTTCAGAGCTTTCGTGAAGAAGTCTGACCATCGGGCCGGCGGTCGTCCAGGTGTTCGTTTGACGTCCCGAGGGATCCAGTCGGTAACCGCTCTGGTCCAACGGTCATCGCAAAATCGCATGACGTGTCCGGCCCACCTTATCTTCGATTCCTTGGCGAAAACGGCAGCGTCCCTGATCTTCGATCGTTGGCGTAGTTCGGAACTCCGGATTCCCCTCTGCACTTGCGTGTATAGGGTTACTCCTAGCATCGTCCTCTCGACAGCGCGTTGGATAACGCTGACCGCATGCTCGTCCTGCCTGCGCAGAGTCCAAGTCTCTGAGGCGTAGGTTAGGGCAGGAAGGACAGCGGAATCGAAGAGGTGGGCACGGAGCCGGATGTTCTTCGTCTTCTTCACTACTCCCTCGATGTTCTTGTACGCTCCCCAAGCCGCTCGTTTCCTCCTGCTCAGCTCTGGAGCTAGATCGTTCATCATATTGATTTCCCGACCTAGGTACACGTAGCTGGAGCATTCGGTGATGTTCGTTCCGTTGAGCGTGAATGGGGCATCAGGAACCAATCCGTTTCTCATAAACATCGTCTTCGTTAGGTTCAGCTGCAGACCAACCTTACCACAGGCGCAGTCGAAATCAGCCAGCATTCGCTCCGCTTGCTCGATGTTCGGCGTTATAAGAACGATGTCGTCAGCAAAACGAAGGTGGTGTAGTTGCCGGCCGTCGACCTTGATGGATAGCATTAAGCATGAATTTAACATTAGGACCGTTTGACGTTAATGATTTCGCTTGAAAATTCGAATAAATAATGAATAAAAAAAATAACGTCCACTTCGGGCCGTGGGGTTTTGTTTCAAAAATTCTCTCTAAACATGGTGTTTTCAGGCGATTGTAGAGAAACTTGTACATGCGAGCCACATGTTCACGAGAAAATCTGGTTCAGTCGCCCATAAAGTGAGTAACTATTTTTTTGTTTTCGTAGTTATTGTTCGTTATAATTAATGTCAAAGTGGGTTAAGTAAGTTATTCGTCTGGGCTACAGTGTTGAATAAACGCTTTCATAGTTTTATCCAAATGTCGCCCTATTTACGGACATTGTGTACAATCCTCCTTGTGTCATTTTACTCACCCATTTTGCTGTTACCTTTTAAAGCAACAGTTCAGGAACGGTTTCGCGGGAAAAAACCACCAATAATGAAGTTGTAGATGAAAACCAGACGATTAATGTATGAAAAACTGGAAAAAAACGTCGGGGAGGGTCTTAGACAGGTACTCTCCCTCTGCCGCTCAGCAATGGATAAAGACGCACGTTGGACGAGTTGTCTGAACGTGCCCGCTGTAAACGCGCTCCATTTTTCAATCAATTTTCCCTGTGGTCCCAAAACGAGCACGATTGCCGACGCGTCCAATGACGGCCGGCAAGGGGGCGGGATTGGGGAAATCCCCAAGAACACCCATGTTTGAGGGACTTTCCACCCTGTTTTTGAGTTTCTGAGGTAAGTTCGTTTATTATTTCCACTGCATATGTTCTTCACTAGGGCTCGTGTATCCCTCAGTAGTAGTGGCATTGAAATTTTCGGACCCTCCCTGAACTGTTGCTTTAAGTAAGGGCAATAGTAACGACCATTCCTTCTCTTTACTTAGCTGAATTTAAACTTCTAGAATCAAATGGAACCAAGATCACTTAAGCTGATGGCTTCGCGTCTAGCAGCCCGACAAATGATTGATGGCCATACCACCGACAGCCAGATAAAGAAGAGCCATAGCCATGCGTAGATGCCGAGAAAACCAGATTCGGTGCGGTTTTGATTTCATGAATGCTTTCACTAAAGATTTTAATTATGCTGAACAAGGACATAACAGGGACTCATCGTTGAAAGAGGAAGGCTTCTGAGGTTAAGGTCTCCAAGGTGGAATCAGTGAGCAATGGCCAATTCAGAAAAGTGCCGAACAGCTTTCTAACACGAGAGCACAACAATAAGATAAACGATAGTGATCAGTCCTTCTGAAGAGTATTGCGCATAAGTCCTCCACTTAGAATGTCAAATTTTTTTAACCAATCCCGCTAAGGAACGATTTGTAGGAGCGCTCGAAATTTGGACTCGGCGCTTGAGAGGCTTTTCTATAACCGGCCAGGAAATTCTTCCAGAATTCTTCGCGTAGAAGGTATATATTCGTGGATTAGAAAGGGATCATCGCTTCAAACTTCTTTTCCCTATTTTCTAGCTTAATTAGCAGAGGTGGGAGGCATGACCTGGTTGGTACATACATATAGGCATTTTTTGCCATTCAATGCTCTCTGATCACTTCAGACGATATTCTTATTATCGTATGAGGTAATCATGGAGGGTTACGTAACAACTGTGAGTTTGTGAATGCCCTTCTGAAAAACAGCTTATGTGATTTCTCCCATTCCGAGAAGCATACTCGTCGTCTGTCAAATGTCTATTGGGTTGTCTCATAATTCCTGTCGCATTTCTATTCAATTTCAAATTTCTTCCGTCTAAGACCGTTTCATTGCGAAATACGTTAGTATGTTGAAGTATGCTTCAAGAGCCTTAACAGCATGGTTTCGGAAACGCAAGCCCTCAATGGGTTAACCAACGATCCTCAAATAAACTCTGTAACAAGGAAGACAACAGGGAAGACAGCGCTGTGTTTGACCCAGTCTCTGCTACTGATAGGGTACTGAGGGTACTGAGCTAGTGGTCCAATCGCAACGGCAAAGACGAAACGAGCTATGAACTTCAACCTCATACTGGGCCTGCGGTCATTTTTGATGAGCGCCCCTTGCACCCTAAATTGGGAGTGCCTCCGTACGTTGCTACACGCCATCAGTATGGCAGGGACTGCTGCAGAATGAAATTTGATGGAAACCTTATGGTCCGGCCGACCATGAGCGGGAAGCACGCCTGACCATCTGGGGAAAATCCATTCTGGGACGGCAAAAGCAGAGCCTTCCCTAATCGGTCACCAGTGGAAATGAGTCATGAGTCCACTGCGACAACAACATGCGGCACGTCTGATGGCTGCCTCGCAGCCAGGAAGCACCAGCTCAACCAAAGCCCGAACTCCGTTTTCTGAGAATATCGCTCTCGTTTTGTTGGATTCGCTAGGTGGCCTGGTTTGGGAACCACTTCAATGTATGAAGACAAGCATTGCTAAAGTCAGCGCGGAATAGCCCTCTAGGCTGGCTTCGGGGTTGCGAGGGAATCGTCAGAAACGTCTCAGATCTCCTTCTCCGAATGTACGCCAGACCTCACATTGCAATGCCAACTCACCACGTTCTGAGGGAGATAGCCAGGGCCACGATACCTCATCCACCATATAGCATTGGCATCGCTCTATCGGACTATCGCCTGCGCTTTGAATAAGCATCTGCCAGAGAAGAAAGTTAAAGATTGCGACCACCCCAAAAACGACTTCTCCAAATTCTTCAACCCCCAGCTTCCTTCATTCTGGGCTGGAAGCTTCCAAACGCTCACTAGCAAATGCACGCATATCAGTGACCATGATGGTGGTATGTATTGATCAGTTGTTTCCTAGAAGAGAGATAAACTTGGATAAACAAAAGTGTCGAAATTGCGACAAGAATTATGAGACAACCCAATATTTGACATGGTTTCTGTCACAAACTCTGAGAAGTCTGTCCATAGTTCGTGCAGAAGTTACATACAGTCAACCTTTCGACACCTGGTGTTACCAATGAATACAATCGCAATCTACCAAGCATATGTATACCGCCACGGATCAAAGGGAAAAACGCGCTGAGAATCCATTAATTTTGCGCACGCGCTCCCGCACCAAGAAACCGTCGTACCTGACTGGACAGCTCAATGGCAAGATACCAATACTGTGATGCAGCGCTACGGTTCCGATGCACAGTAGTGTCCTAAAACTCCTGCATTAATACACGGATCCGAATGTGTACTTATTTCCATTTAAAATCAACCGAGGTCATTCAAAAATAGCCCTGTAGGTGAAATTGCAAAAAAAGGGTAGGCAAAATTTCGAGCATAAATCAAAGCATGTGTATATGCCTTTAGCACAAGGGATAGGTGCATTTCACTAATTCCAAAGTTTTCATGATCCATTAATGTTGTGTTACCAGCCGGTAAGGCTGCTGGCGAAATGTGCGTGGATGGCGTTCTATGCAGAAATTTACAGGGCTTTTCAAAGGCGGAATTTACCCTGAAAAGGCACCCATTTCGAATTAAGTTAAGGATGGTCAATGATACAAGAAAGCACGGAATCCGAGGAATGGGACCCCTTTCTTGCCCGTTGATTTGCGCATTGATGCGACTCTCATCGTGCCCTCTTCAACGCTAACGCTCTCTCTGCTATGTCGGTGGGCGTACCGCGCCAACTGCGCCAAGAGTGAGCCATGCTAGATCGCCGAGGTCAAATCTTTCGCTGCCAATTGCGCGTCAGTCCGCACCCTCAGGAGGTCCGCCTGTCTCCCACTAGGCAATTTTCCCTTCTTTGACCTTCGTTCTTATCCTGGAATTTTCCTTCGTTGTAATAATCTTCGTAGACCTGCCAGTATTTGTGTCAATGATTTAGAGCATTGCTCGAGTACTCACGCAAACGGCAACCAGGAGAGAGTAAGACTGAGTTGGTCTCGACAAGATTCGAGCCAGGCCCGTGAAATCGGTAACAGCGCTTTTGGTCAGCGCAAAATAGCAACGAGCTGGTTTCACCAGGGTGATCTCGTGGAAAGTGGAATTGAAGCATAAGGAAGAAGTATGGCTAGTTTCTGCAATGCCTCTCCGGTATCAGGAAAAGTACTCTGTAATAATCCACCTGATTTTGCTATAAGAAGTGGTATCATCAACTTCTTACGTCGGATTTGGACTGTTTCACTACAACGAATAAGCTCCTCCCTATAAAAGCCTCTGTTTCCACAGTGCTGCAGCGTCGCAATTACTTAGTCGTATGTTGCATTTGATTCCACTTCACTGGCTGCCTTGATAGAATATCATCGAACAATGCCGAACGTACTGGCCCCACACTCCCTTATTGAGGACGAATTCAAGAGCCACAAAACGTGTTTTCAGATGTGATAGACGTGGAACGGGGATTATGGCGCTGGACGAGATTTTGATTTCCGTTCTTATCATTTCTGATCATTCGTATTGTCTTAATGTATGCACTGTTTCATTTTCACTCTTTATTAGCTGTTTACAATTGTCTAAATAATTGTAATTGTACCATTGAAAAAAAGGGATCGTATTTCTTTGTGACCGTTATAAGCTTTCTGTTGAGGCGTCGTAGCTTTCTGCCTGTCAGCAATTGATGTATACATATTTTATTTATTTTTATGACCTGGAATTCCTAGTAGTTGCATCAGGCTGTCGCCCGTAGGTACTGCTCGAAACATGACTGTGTATCTACAAGTGTTTCTTCAATTTTTATGGTGTGGTAATGAATTTATAAGACCTTTAATTGAAGGTCGATCGAGGAGAACCGATAATTTACTCGGTCTCGGTTGTTGATCTTATGAGTCGCGGTTGTTAATACGGTGCAAGGATTACCATGACTGGTTATTGGTCGCTGCTAAACGTGTCCGGTGAAGAGAGATGTGCTTGAAATCGCTTTAAGCAGAACACCGCCTTGACGTGTTAATCGTACGCACGTACGGTAAGCTCACTCTCGTAGGTCGTCTCTTCACTCTCTTAATCTCATGACTGTTGCAAAGAGCAGATCTTCCGTTGACCGGTCTGAAAACCTATCAAATTTTTCAATGATCGCATGAATCCGCGCCCAAATCAGACAAAAGAAATCGCTTTGATAAAACTAAGCTCTTTAGAAGATAAAATTTGTCTGTAATTTAATCGTACTAAATAATAGGAGAAACATATCAGAATATAAAAACTTATCGTTGAATGATTTTTTTGTGAATTTTAAATTAAGGTGGTGTGGTGAGCAGAGGCGTTACTGATTAAGAGCGCTTCCAGCAACACATCGGTTCCTATCCAGACCAACCGAGCCCTTCTTCACTTCGGACACAGTTTTTTCACCATATTTACATTGGCTAAAACCAATCGGTTATATTCAAGTGCATCAGTTAATCTCGCAACCCATTATTCAGGCCAAATCGCTTCCTAAGGCCACTATGATCTGAATAGAGGTTAAGGCCGTCTCAAGGCGGAGGGCTCATATCGAATGCCATACTTCCTCAGTTTTAAAAACAAAGCTCAGAATGAGCCAGTTTTTTTGAAAGTACTAATGTTCCGTTACTTGAGAAAACTCACATTTGCAAGTAAAATTTACTCTTTTCTGATGTGAATATCAGTGACTTCGAATAGAACACATATGACGCCAGTTTCGATTCTAGAGTCCTTATTGGTATGTATGCATTTTGCAACAGTGGCAGACTTCGGGAGATTCATTTCAGTTTTTCAAGATCGAAAGAAAAAATATCGCGTTAATCGAAAGGTGCAGGTATTTCTAAAAACTCAAAAGGGCTTATATGATACGTTATCCTATTTCTTGCGTCCCTACCCTCGGTGAAAGCTGATTGGTGCCGCCACCTCAGTTCTTGCTCGCAAAGCTTCGATTTGTGTAAGCTCGTACAGAATTGAGCGGGAGCAATTCATCAGGCTGATAGCTCAATTCTTAATAATACGATTTTAATCAATCAAGGAAACGTACGGAACAATTGAATTCTGACCGAAGGAATCACTACGCTGGACGGTTACTCCAGTTCCTCATCACTAGTAGGAATGAAACATCCTACTTACTATGAGACGCTCATCATTCTATCGGTCTGTCTCTCTGTTACTAAATTCACTGCTTCCTGGAGATTCACCTAATAAGAAATAAGTCATGTATTACAGTACTGAAACACGTTCCTCTTGAAGAAACCTGATGAAATTTCATGAAAAACAATACTTTATCGTTGACCCATAATGCCTGAGTATGATTATCGAACGATCTGAGTTTAATTGAATTCCTGCTTGACGACATGAGCCATCCATGAGGATGGGTTTCGCATTCACATGCTACCATGGAAAAACTATAGAAGCAGCTTTTTGATGAAGCTGAGGAAAGCAGCTGTGACGGCTGCACACTGCTTCAACTGCTTGCGCTCACAAACACTGCCACATTTAATCATTTCCCATGGACCCTTCATTCCTTCTGTGACTGAATTGCGAAACATTCTGCCCAATGAACATAATCTGTTCCAATCAAAAGCGCCGCACATTCTTTATCCACTGCCTGATTTGAAGACGAAAAAATAAAGGCAAAATTGGTTAGGAGAGCTGACTAAGCTCTAAAATCGAAATTCTGATTTGTCTGCTTATTTGAGTAGTTATTGCAGAGTTTTCCCTTCCAATTCATTGTGAATAGGCGTAAAATTAGTTATTACGAACTTGTGTTTCTCACACTCTGGCTTATCTTACTCGTCTTCCACCTGAAGTATCCCAATCAAACGTATCCTTTTCCTGTATTACCGTTTTTGTTATTCTTTATACCCTAGAGCGGTCTACTGCCTTCGCAAATGTAAACTATCTGTACAGACACGCTTATTGTTTTCATACGAAAACCCCATAAATTATTGATCTAATGCTAATTTCTTTTGTTTAATCAACAGTCTCTTTTCAATCTCAGGGTTGAAACCCAAACCTAATGACACTAGTGCTACGAATTCCTCGGCCATGCACCTGATCTCAGTTTTCAGCGGTTTACTTACCATAGATAGTCACCACTCGAATGGATAACATGACGAGCCGGTGGTGCAACTGTTACTGTTAGCACTTCAGCTCAATGAGCTTCGAGCTCGAATCCTAGCTACAGCTCACAATCGGTGCCATGTCTAGATCTTAGAATACTTGTGAAAACTACTTGCGTTTGTTTTTCTTTGATCGAGCTCCTATTCAATTTATTTGTTTCAAATTTCAATTATGTGATGCAGTACTGATACTCTAGAAACTGGCACGGTTTCCATGGGAGATTGTTCCTCCGAGTCTTAACCTGCGTAAGAGCTAATAATCCCTTCTTTCCGCCGCTATTCAGGCTCAATCATCAAATCGTTGAGAGAGTGTTCTCATTTCTATGAGCCACGTCTTCATTACTGCAGTACAGCATAAGCCTAAGGCGACTATTATATAGGCATCGGTTTTCTTAAAAACTGAAATAGGCATTTCGTCGCTGTGCTGGTATCTTTTACGAGCGAATGCCGTTCGTCGTCTGTTAGAAGGTGACATGAAAATGCTGTCTTGACACAATGCGTTTGAGTTTAAGTCCGCTGCTGCAACTGTGACAGTCAAGGACAATGACAGATATGGTTAGAGGAACACACGAACGGCAGCGTTCATATGAAGGGCGGCAAGGTCACATCCTGCCTCGCTGAATTACAGTAAACCCGATACACTGTTTCATATCACTATAACACTCTCACTATCACTAACACTATCATTCCATGATGAACACTTCCATAAGCGCCTCCCTAGCCGGTCCCGGCCAAGCATCATCGTTGTGGCGGTCGGCTATGGATCGTCTCGAACTTTTTGTAACACACTGATTACCCTTCCAGTAATAGGCCCCCGACTGATCATATAAGAAGTGCCTTGACGCTGACATACCATTCAATGTGCTTCACCCACCGCTCTCAGCTCACACCTCGTGTTTCGAGTTCAGCAATTCAATAGGTGTTAGGCTAGTTTGGAGAGCTGCCTCATTTCCTAGTGCTGGAATCCGCTCTAGTCGTTCGTTCTTCGTTTATTAATATACGATTCTTCGATGAATTTTGCAATTTATGAAAATTCCTAGGATTCAGTGGTACTTTTGTGGCATTTCAGGTCCACTTCATGGACCTGTGCAGAGGTTCAATTTGGCCTTGAAAATTGAATAGCAAGTGGCTTATAAGGGGTAGGATAAGAAGTCGCAACTGATAAGCTTCTTTTAGTATTCCGAAGTATTTCAGCTGCTTATTGGATTCTAAAATTCCGAAAAGCGATTCATTTTGCATCTAATTGTCTTCGACAATGTGCTAACTTGCGGCAGAGCCCCAACTCCATGCTTAGTTACTTTTCTGTGCCGAACTAAATACATTTCCTCAAAATCCTCTCAAGGGCGCAGTGAAAGCAGAACAGAATAATGGTAAGCACTAGTGTTCGTTTCATTCAGTCGCAAGATGTGGGACTTGATTTTATTGGGCACACATTGACTCCCAATTGGGGCAGATAAACCGCTATTCAAGGATTTCGTGAAACCGCCTTGATGACATTATGACCGCCTGTCTCGAGCCCCTATAGCGGAATTATGAAAACGTTAATGCTATCGTATGCCACTCTGAGAGGGATTTCTCTTCACCCAATCCATGATCGCGTTCAGTGAGTTTTCTAGTGTTTTCTTGTACATGACATGAGTACCTCAAATTTTTCCATTGTAATTGCCGGGGCTTTTCAAAGTCGTTTCTGAGGATGTTTTAAGCCCCAGAAGATTGACTATACTGCTATACCATTGTTGTTCTTTTTAGAAAGTAAGTCGATGGTGGTAAGCCGAACGCTACTTGAATAGGAGAAAAAGTTATATCATTAATTTTTCTTTCAAACCTCGCGATAAACGTCTACATAATTGTACTAACTGACTTCCACGTTTCACTTATCTCTTATCATTGTTAAATTTGTTTTTGAAGATTCCGTGTGGCTGCTCTTCTTGAAAAAGAGCTTTAAATATTGCGTTACAATAGCCTTTGCAGGATGCACACCTTCCTCGTTTCGCTACTTTTACTGCCTTCAGTACTGTCAAAGTTACAGGTTGAAAGGAAAGATTTCTTCGTGAAAAAAGGAAGTGAGTTTGTTCTCCATCAGAATACTAATCAAGTTGATTCTCAATGTTAATCAATTTCATTCTTATAAATAGTCATGTTTTCAGTTTTTCTTTGTAACTGTATATAAATTCGTGCAAGAACATTGATTTTAGAAGAAATAGACGTAATATTAGAGTGCTTTGTGAGCACCATAATCAGCGGAGGAAATTCAATTCAAATTTTGCAGTTTTTATTTGTGTCGTATTCAAGTTTTTTCTAAATGATGATAATAAAATCAATTAGCCGGAAGTACATATTTCATAAAGACAGTATAACTCGAAAAGTTCTTAGCACTGTAGGAAAGCTGGTCGAAGTGAAGAACCCACAGTGAAAAAAATAGGAGTAGAATAAAAGGAAGGCCTTGAAAAGTTAGAGAAGTTTGTGAATTTATGGCCGAATATTTTGCTTTTTAACAAATTAAAAACTCGCAGAATAGGAAAAATTGTTGATACTTTTGCAGTTTCCGTGAAGCAAGGGATTTTTTGAAGCAAATTGAAAAGAGATTGATGAGATGAAAAAATAAGGAGCGTTTGAGGAGTTCGAATAGATGTTTGATCGCTTCCATTTCTTTCGGCATTCCATGAAGATATCACTTCACCCTTGCAGATTCGGAGGTGTTCGATGAAACAGTGAAGACGAATCCCCGATCTTTCGACTATGATTTCACTGACGATCTGAGACACGAGGCTAACAAGAACGACGCTTACGATGAACATGTTGGATCGTTGCCCGATTTCACTATCTATAAACGAGGTGAAAGCCAAGGGGTCACGGAGGCAAGTTTTTCAGGGCTTCTTTCAATACGAACTAGAGACATGTCATCTCGTAGTTCAAAGGGAGGATATGGGATGATAAGTGTTCTTGACTGCATGTGTTCCACTACCCTGAGGACCCTTATCATTCACTTTAGTCGCGAAAACCGGTCGTTTCCCGGTGTCTCGCGAGACCAAGGAAATTTACAAGAGTTCCATTTCTTGCGCCATTTCGTGTTGGTGTATCGACTTCGAAAAGTATCTGCAAAATAAATGACCTTCATGAAATGTCACATGAACATGGACGTGGATCAAATGTCATGTTCCGGTGAAAGAACTCATGCAGGCTATTTTGATGTGCTATCCAATACTATGGATAAGGGTAAGGGCGTTCATAAAACACTCATTTACAATATATTCCGGATGGATCGCTGTGTGTGGAAGTCCCAAGGAAGAAGATAACAATAAGGTGCAGTGGCCCAAAAATTTTCCTGAGCCAGGAGAATGGTCATCCTTGCCTAGGTCTAGGGTTGAACGAGCTCCAAGGTGGATGACATGCAAGAAATTTGCCTTGGATGTGAGCAGGACTTGCGGGGTGTAGGACACACCGGTATTTATCAGAATTGCACTTAAAATGTGTCGTCGAGACATTCTCATATCCATAGAGTCGGAGAGCCCAATGGAGGCTCTCTAGTACTACCGACAAGGTAACAGGCAGTGACCGCCATCTCAATTGTTCATGGTGGGGCTCGAGCGTTGTGTCAGTGCTAGTCTCGCTACTGACTCAAAAAACAAGCCCACAACTTTTTCTGCGATATTATCATGTCAGAAGAAATGCTCCTCTCTAGACCTTCCGTTCCCAACCTGGATACAGGTCCCATTTTTGGCTGTAAGGTGCCAGGGTTTTATATGGAAATTGAAGCTTGAGGGAAAGTGAAATTGCGCCTTATGATTCTTGTGACTTGGGCTTCTAATTTTCCTGGCTCGTCATTTGCTCTTAAGATAACGCCATATCACAGTACTAAAAAGTTACTCAATCCTATACGAACTCACTAGTTTAGGTACCCGTTGTCACGAGGGGTGTTCACACATGGTCGACTCACGCGCCGAACCTGGACTCATTTCCGTACTTGACGAAGAGTTCACCGTTTGGACGAACTACGCCAATGCCATCTGTACAGAACAGACAACCAATTATGCCAGTAATGTTGCATTCTGAAGAGGTGAAGAGGGTGAGAGAGCTTCTCATTGGAGCACCAGCAACAGCAGACCTTACAATAGAATCCAATAAAACAGAAGACAGCGCTCCTCACGAGCTCAGTAGACGACCAGAAACTAAGGACGAAAAAGAGCTGAACAAGGACTTTCCCACACTGGCACCAGCATTGGAGAAGCTTGAAGTAGCGAAGGAGTCGAAGAAGTCCCTTACCCTGACATCAGCTAAAGCGGAGACTACGACCAAGACTACCGTTACGACGAAAGCTCCAAAACAAGTTAAGCGACCATCACATACAGAACTTGAAGAAGTGAAGAAGGTAGAAGTGCTGCTGACTAAGGCACCGCTGGCACAACGCCCTACTAAAACTACTGCCAAAGCTACCACAGCTACTACTGGAACTCCTACCACGGTGTCCATCATCTCCAGCTCCACGCAGAGGTCCACAACACCAAAGAGGACTTCAACTACAACCTCCAAGACGTTAAAGACGACGGCGAGAAGTAGAGCGAGAACCACACCTGTTGCCACAACAACGAAATTGTCTACACCACTATCGTCTACTACGACATCTTGGACAGTTACGACAGAGCCAACAGTGCGACAGCGGCCAATATGGTGAGTCCAGTAGTAAGCAGTATTAGGCGGTCCCTAGAATAAGATTTTAGGCACAAAAAACACTCAAAAACCTTAAAAGGATTTGCTGTGTGCATTAAAGGGATATGTACTAGGAGAGGTGCATGGGAATGGGTTCAAGCACCTACAGCTACCAAACCCAAGCAATATGATCACTTCGGGTGGTAATGTGTAATATAAGCAGTACTTACACTACTGATAGTTCGCAAAAGATGAGGACTGAGTAAATGTTGGCACTCTGAAGTGTGAGGCTTGTCTTTTGGGATGTGCAATGCTTCTGTGAACCTCGTTCATGTCACGGGATGATCAGGGTTCCGTCTGTTGCGGCTTCAACGAGAGTCGTAAAGAAATTCTAGGAGGGTAGGTTTGTGGAAAAAGAGTCCTAGTGTGTGAAATGTGTAGAATCTGCTGTTTTTTGATTTTGATTTTTGAGGAGTTTTGCGTTATACTGTAGTGCAGAGGCACCCCGGGGAACACTCGACTAATAGGGAGGGTAAGCGAAGGAAATCTTGGGGTACGCACCTTCATAGATCACGCCAGCTTCGTTGCAAAATTGCGCGATTAGGGCGCTAATCCATTACGAACCTGCAACCATCGACCCTCGCTGCAACGCTTCCCACCCACCGCGATTGATGTAGAGATCAGCGTGCTCTCTCGAACGGCGTGCTCTCTCGCGTGTTTGTCTTCTTTGATCTGTCTCGCCATCGTACCACATCCGATCTTACTAAGGTTAAGGCCCTAATTTTAGTGTTTCCGATGATTTCTCTTGTTCTGCTTTCCACTTTTAATTTCCGCATCTCGTCGTCATTACGAAGCACCCATATATGTAAAAATATCAGTTTCATTATGAAGCCTGCCTTTAAGCATAATGGTCTTTTTCAAAGTTTCTCGTTATACATAAACGATGTTTGACCCTGGGACTAGTAATAAAAAGCATTTGCCGTTGATCAATCCCTTTTTGGGATGCGGCACGCATTCTACTTCCATTTGTACATTCGTAGTGGCGTTTGAATGCGATGTGGCCTATACAATGACTTGCGGGGGCCAGCCGATGTACAAGTCAGTGTTTTTATCCTCCCAGACAATTAACCGACCCCGGAGGGATGGAAGGCTTGGTTGGCCCGGGCGACTCACGACCCAGGATTTGATCCCCGGACCGCTCGCGTGGTAAGCGCGCCACTTGCCACTACACCACTTCCGCCCCTGGGGCTGTCATTTATCAGTCAAGATAACCTAGGTGTTTTTGAAACAGTCACACTTTCAGTAGAAACACAAATCCAGCACCAAAAACTTGCATAAAGGCCACAGTAGATGATTTCTCAAATGCACCCCTTTTCAGGCATCCAAATCGTCCTGCACAACCAGAACCAGTCTTCAAGTTTTCGACGGTTATGGGAGTGAGAAGGGAGAGAGTCCGCATAACTGCTTCACCGCGACCAGGAGGCGTATGGCGCCGCGGAAGAGTTATTTATGAAGATAGCACAACGACTTCAGTGCCGTCTACTACTACCAATAAACCTACTATAGCTTATATCAAAGACCGCCAACCAGCGATTCATCGCTTCGATGAAAAAAGGTATATTGTTCGCATCATCTCTCAACACAACCAAAAAAGCGTCGTGAAGAATACAGCGAGTTTAAATCCAAAAGGTTGAGGAGAGGCATGCAGGGAAGAAATTCAAGAGAACTTCATATTATGATTGAAACAAAAGAGTCTGACCCCATTTCTTTACTTCCGAACTTCAGTTCCATGGAACTACTGATGCTTTTGTTAAGGCCATGAAACAGTTTACTGTTGACTCAGTCATCAATAGTACACTTCCTTGGTAGAGTCATAAGTTCGAAAAAATAAAACGAAAAACGCACTTGCGTTGAGAAATCTGCCACAGACGATCTGGATCATAATGCTGTCTATATCGTTTATCTTGGTGGACTCGCTCCCCATCAAAGGTTATTCAGAATGAGGCATTCAAACAGCAAGTTTCCTCGAAGTCTTCTGAAAGAGTCATATAGTGAGACAACCATGGCGAAAGATAGAGCACCAAACCAAAAAAGATTCTTGTGCATGGGAGGGATTCATTATCTTAAAAGCTGTCTCCGTTCAACCAGCAGTGAACGGCACCCTAGCACTTCGTGGCTACGGACCCAATTGCAGTTACAAGAAGCGTTACAGCATTGGTACCGTGATACTGTGAGACGAGATCTTTAGTGTGATGTCATGATACAGTTATGTGCGTACTATGAATGTCAAGTAGCGTAAGCTTATTATTGTAGCTTACTAAGTGTAACTTATTGACTGGCTCGTACGCATTAAATGCAGTGAGTACCCTTCCCACCTGTAATTGACCCATTTCCGTAACTGTTTGGGCCAAAATGATAATAGACGTTTAGAATGTACCACATGTGTCGTGAACTCTGGAGGACAGAATTCGGGATTAGAAGCAGTTGACTGCAGCTGTATGTATAGTCCTAAATGTGCTGAATTAACATTGGTTCCCTTATGGCTGATTTATATAGAAAATACTGGATCGTGATGCTGAAAATACTTGAAGTAAAGTGCTGCGAAGAAAGGACTCTTTCGACTTCTCTACCCTTGGTCATATTAATACGTGGCGGAACCTATAATCACAAGGTCTTAGAGAGTGATTCTTGAAATATAAGTTTGTTTTTTGGCAGAGTTGACGCTGTCGCAACTTTGAAGCGGTGTCTCCTGCCGCTCTTAGCAGGGGCTATATAGATTCTTAACTGCAGGGATACTCAATCTCTCGAAATCCGTACAGGAGACCGCACAAAAGGTACCCTTCAAACTCGGAAAATATTGAACTTTTTCAACGCTACCCATGAAAGTTGCCGTAGAAAGCAGTGTAGGCCCATAAAGGAATTACAAGAATTCCCTATATTCCGAACAGACACGTTCACCGTTATTGTACTGATTCGATTTCCAGGAGTCTCACCTCCTACAGTGTCAAACTTAACGCTAAGATGCCGCAAAAAACTTGTTGTCTAATCATCGTGAACATAGCAATTGAAGTTTTGTGGAGTTCGCTTTCTCGCTTGGCGCGAACATGTATTTGAGACTCTCACTTCACAGAAGCTAGGGGTCATTTTCGCCGGCTGTGTTTACCTTGGCATCAGCAATCGAACCGACTAATATTGGTCTAGTCGATTATTCCTTTTGGGAATTTATCACTGAGTATTTAAAGGATGGGTCTCAATTTGATATCTAGAGAAATCCTCTTATTAAGTGAGATCGCAAGATCGTTAATCACAGGGGTTGAGGTAATGCTGCGACTTGAAAGTTCAGAAAGGAATCTACATATTAATTTGAATACTGCTATCGCTACGTTCTAATCAATCTCAGCATACGTGTCGCTCGAGCCCTCTCGCGTACGTTATGTTCTCTCGCGTTTTCCCTCTCCTCAGAGCACTGCGTCCCCTGTAGTACCACGTGTTACCTTCCGAGAGAAAAATCAGTGTTTCCTACGTGCTCTTCTTTTTTCCCAACTTACGTTGCCCTCACCATTTCGTGCCTGATTTTGGAACCGAATAGTACCGAACTCATTCGATCTTGACCCGCGTCTTCAATGTGGAATTGTATTTCAACTCAAGTTATGCGTTTTGTGAAAAAAAAAATATGGAAATTCATGAAGACAATAAAGCCGAACAATATTTGTCAACTGGTACTGGGACTAGTTCTTGGAAACTCGGCGCGACTCAATAGATGGCAAAAACTGCAACCTATAGCATTATGGTTTCTATGGCTCCATGGTCGTCTCAATAAAATGCGGAAGCCTAACGCATTGCAAAATCAGGGCCTAATGAAGCACGGCTTGTATCTCTATCTCGATTCATAGAGAGCACGGGCTATTGCCCTCAACACTCTATTTGTCATTTGATATGTGAGCGAAACCCTTTTGAACAAAGCCGTTTCTCTGCTGGAATTTTCTCCACATTTTTCCGTATCTTCAAAAATGAAGTTTAACGTGAATATTAATTAGACATTTGCCTTTTGAGCGATATTGCTGATTTTTTCGAAAGCAAGTTGAGAAATTATTCGCATACAGGAATACTAGATACCCTTTCCTCAAATATGCGTTGAACTTCACTGCTCTAAGATTAGGCCACTTCTTTTCAGAACATAATTCAGTGGGCGGGGTTTGAGGGGCGGAGTCTGTGTAAATGATGGAAGCTGATCGCTGCTTCCAACCCAGTTTTGATCACTTCTGCTTGGGTGACGATGAGGATCCATTCCTGCTTGTAGAGAGACGAGCCAGGGTCACCGTGTACCTCAAAACCTTTGTGCACTTGGACCAGTGCCTTCTGACGCAGTTAGCGCCGTCGGAATAAAGGTCTTCATATATCACCTGATATAGTGTCCCCTTGTTGTGAAATTACAGAGTAGCCTTAGAAGACAACTCACTCCTTCAACCCACTAGGAACAACATCCGTCAAAATTTCGAATTAAGGACGGAAACGAAGAAGACCTCAGAGAAGCCAACTCATTCCATTTCTGGAAGAGAGGAGCAGACTTCATTCAAGGGAAGCACGGCCGCACCTAAACCAGTTGTTATTCAACAAGGGACGGAAAAGTACAAAGGTTCGTGTAATGATTATTTTTGTAGCCTGAATTATGATGTTAGTTAAACTGCCAAAACAATACGCTTACTTAGGCTTGTATACCATGTGAAGAACCTAAGACGCTCGTTATTAAGATTCTTGGCATCCGCCTACCGTACATCTTATGTAACTATTAGCACAAAACTCTCGACTGACGTCAATCTTAACTTTCATGTAAATAGCCGTATCTACTGTAACCAAAGCTCTCACCGAGGAATAGTTATCCATTTTGAAAGTCTCATTACTATGCCACAACACTTACCAAATTTGTTCCAGCGTCTCTAATGTAATTGATTCAGGGCCAACATTTAATTGCCGAATTTTGAATCCATTCCAAGACGGTGTTCCCTCTGTGAATCACGATCCGTCCTGTGCAATGTCAGCTCCTGGTCTTTCCAAAGATGGCTCATGCAGATGCTTCTACACGGTACGTGTTTTCCTTCTTTTCTGTACTATTATTGACCTTCTGTTACTTCATGTTTCTATTTCTGCTTTACCTTTCTCTATAACAATATACCTATTCATCCCACTAAGTTTTTTTTACGAAGTGCCATACAATCGAGTTCCCTTCAACGTCGTTAAGATTCTAAAAGCGTAACTGTTTCAAGTAGCTGTTCATGGGGCATTTGACGAGTGAATCAGTGGCTCTGAAACGTTTCGAAATTCAAAAACCAGGAAGTGTGTTTACTTGTACGTCATGATCCCATCCATTTCACTTTCACTGAAAGAATTGAGCTATTTCCGTATGGCCTTCGACGAGGCGAACAGGTTTGAAAAGAACTATGGGTGGGCACCCTGAAATGGTCTGTTAGCGGGGCGATTCCAATCATCGTGTAACACCTTGATACAATTAAAGTCTCATACAATTTCAGTTTTCCACCTGTTTACAAGTTGTTGAGGTTTACACCTACCAGGCATTCAAACTGTTACAGCAGTTAACGCAGTTCTTAAGATATTGCTTTGAGAGTGATAGGAGTCGTTCAGTAAAGAATTCATAATTTCTCAACCACTTTAATACATATTATGGCCATAAAAAGTTAAGGGAGAATTTCCAAGGCGGGACACGTTCTTTTGCGTCTCAAGGTCTATAAAATGTGATCGTCAATCTTGAAAGCTAACCAAACCCTTCCAAACCTCACTTCTATAAATGGATTACACTTCAATTTCACGAGAACCTTCAAGGGCTCATTTTATGGATAGTTATAAAGATCTCCCGAAAGCCAGAGTGCGGGAAGATTCATTATGAAGAAGATCAAGCAATCTCATTAGCCACGTGTATCATATGTAGTACGGCCTAATCGACTCTTTTCATTTAAAGATGATTCACAGCCCGTATTCTATTAGGTACCGGATATCTTAGTGTCGTTTTTTCACCACGAGTTTCGGACCACCAATATTTTAATTCAGAATCCGGGGAGTGAAACAGCATATTCATCGAATGACTCATTAGCACTTTCCCATTTACCAGTATGAGTGGAAACCTCGTACGATTAAAGCTAGGAATTTTTGAGTCGAAAAAGAGAGGTAGGTCGGTTTTGACATCATCTGACAAATCATCCCTCTCACTTGCTAAAAGTTAGGCCTGGACAAAAGAAGTATACAGTTAGTTAGAGTAGGGTCTGCACTGTATGGTGGAAAAGTTAAACTTACCAGCTCAACTGGACAATTTTTCCCGGAGTCTTTTTTGCCACATAGGGTCAAAAACGCACCCTTTTTGAGCACACGTGAGTAGCAGATGAGCACATTTATTAGAATTTCTTGTGCAATCAACTTCGTTAAAGCGTTTGTGCATCATCGATCACTGCTAAGGTGTCCTACCATTTCAGCACAAGACTGGTGCAGCCCCGTCTCGACTGATTTAACTAGGGCCACCTTTTTGACGACGATTGCGGGCATCACTTCAAAGACTTCACTGTCTTTTGAGAAAACTGTGAAAAACCGATGAGCATTTTAAATGGTAGTATTCCCTCCAACAAATGCAATGTTGGTTTGGTGGGCGGAAGTTGTAGCTCTCAGCAAGAATTTTGAAGCATTTGGTACACACATGCGAATTTGCACACTGGACCCAGGAATTTTCAAAAAAAGTATAAAAATTGGGGAAAGTTAAATTGTGAACCAACAATAGAAAACAATAAGCAACATATTTCGCAGTATTAATGAGCAAAAAGGACTTTCTGAGATATTGATTTTCCATAGTAATCGGCCCCAAAACTTCCTGAACTCAGAAAAGCGACACTAAGATATCCGGTACCTAATAATACCGATACTCTACTTGATGCTGTTTAGGAGAAATCTAGACCAGTCATTCTTTGACAAAGCGCTTCTGATGGGATAAAATGACAGTGGTGAGATAATTAGCCCCACACAAGACAAGTCATCCCCATGTATCTTCTGGTTTTCCACCGTTCCTCGTGCTAGTCAGGTACTGAAATTTTTTGGATGGACATTTAGATGTGCAGTATATTGAATTGCATACCCTCTCTTTACGTGGACATCGTTGATTGATGGATGAGGTCAATTTGCCCTCAAATTGAATTGAGCCCAATGATAAATTTGGAAAGATTGACGTGGCCATTGATCCTCTCATCTTTGTGAACTGTAGCTTCACAATGTTGAAGGATGCATGGATACTCAAGATTCCGCAGACGACAGTGTCTTTTCTGAGATTTCCTTCATTTGAGAGTTTCGCTGGATCCGAGCATTGCGCCAGCGAATCGAACTATGTACCAGCGACTCCACTGTCAAGTCCCGCCTCTTTCAAAAATGTCCACTGTCACGTGACACTGTTTGAAAGTGGCGGGCTTCCTTTGAACGTTGGGTCCCGCCACTATTGAGTCGCTGGTACCTAGTTCGACTCGCTGGTACATCGTTCGACTCGCTGGTGCATCGTTCGATTCGCTGGTGCAACGTTCGATTCGCTGGTGCAACGCTCGATTCGCTGGCGCAACGCTCGGATCCAGCGATTCGCAAACTATGACATCGGCCTTATAAAAGGAAAGACAGCATCATCCCATTAGATGCGTGAATTACCAGCAGGCACACAGGTATTCTGAGCGTTGAGTTTGTCTATAAAAGTGTTGAGTGCTTCAAACCACCGTCGCCTAATCCGTGACCGCCTCAGAGCGCTCTTCTTTTCCTCGTCTCTGCCCGACCTACCTTGGACCATTCAAAGAGTGTGTTTACGTAGGTCTGTTTCTCTTTGGAAACTGAATAGTTATCCGTAAAATTTGTAAGTTGTCTCTAGTGAGCACAACAAACATGCACTGCGTTGCTTAATGATGCAGCCACTTACAAAATGTTCAAAATTTTCCGTTAAGATTGTGGAAGGCTGCTCAAGGAGGGAAATGTGTCAAATTTCAATCGCAAATTCGAAAATCAACACAAAATTCCAGGTTGGAAATGCCGAAAATTTTTATGCTTGTTTTTTTCAGAAGGGTCGCTTTTCCTATGTCTCCAAATGATACAGCCACCCCGTGTTTCTTCGTTGCATTTCATTTTTGCTTGATGAAACTGATTGACAGTCATCAATTTTTCTTTATTACTTCATCACAAAAAAAGCAACCATTGAACATTAAACTTTGAAAAAAGTCAAACAATCGCAAAAAAGATAGAGTATGCGCCAGGTACCTACATACATTGCGCGGGGATTCAGTGGAAGCTACAGAATGATTAGCAGTTTCTTTGCATGCTGCAGGAAATAAAGCAAAAAAGGGCTCTGTAAGCTCCTCTTTGCTTTTTGATCAAGATTAATGCGACATTATGAAAATAACAAATTTCATCAAGCCGTGCTCGGAATTAGAGTCTCTTTAAAACTTAATCTCCTACTGGATAGTGCTTGGTATGTAATAAAGAACTTCCAAGATCGTTCTAAGCGAAAGTGAAAATGGCAGTGATTTTGAAAAGAAACCGTGGCGAAAACCTGAGTCATTTTTGTGAGGAACGAGTAGCCAAGCCAATCGGGGGAATACTCGCTCTTTGCCTGTTGTGCCTTGCATTCTATCTGCCTTTCCTTCTAGTTTGACCTTGATGCGGGGGGGGGCACTCATAATATGTAATCAAAGCGGCAATATCTAATCGAAGTGGAGTTGCGGAAAGGCGGTCATATCTAATCAACATTCAGAGCACAGGCTCTGAGTGCACGATTAGATATGGATACCAGATACCATTTCGGTGTATAACACCTTCATTTAACACGTTGACGACAACGCGCGTTTTGGGTTTTTGCGCCGCGTGGGACCACGGCGATTTTGCAGGCGCCGCCGCCTCACATCAAATCCGTGAATTTTGAGCTTTAAATACCCAAAACTCGGATGCAACAAAATGTTTAGAATGATATTCGATGTGTCAAACTTATCAGAAGGGACAACTGTAAAAAATCGATAAATTGACGTTTTCTGGCGATGAAAGGCAAGTTTCAGTTGCTTTTGCTGCAGTGAACCTCAAAATTATTTTTGACGCGGTTGCTCTACTAAAAACATGTCTTGCTATATGTGTGGGTCTGTACTTACTTCTACTGCTTTTTATGACCAAGATTATCAGAATATAGACCAAGATTATCAGAATATAAAGGAAACTAGGAATGAACACAATTGGGAAATTCGTAGGGCTTAGAAAACCTTCTCTAAAAAGGAGATATTCAACCATTCAACGAACCATGCCGTGTCTAGTCATATTAGGTGTAGTCTATGGAATAGATGCAAAAAATTAGAAAAGAAGTAGCGCATGCGCGAAAAAAATAAATATTTTGTGTGACACGGTCCCACACGGTGCTCAAGGTGTATTATGCTCATGCGCTGCACAATGTCGTCAACGTGTTAAAATACATTTAGGAAGTAAAATTAATTTGGTGGTTTCCCGAACCCATACATATACCCATGTATGTCTCAGCCAAATATTGAAGGCAAGAATCGTTATTAAATTGGTGGGTTGATTCCACTCAAATGTGAAAGTAGGGATGGGAGGTGGACCGACAGTGGAGGAAAAAGGAAGGAAAATCCTGACACACAGGAAATTACGGCATTGCCTCTATGCTATGAAGAAGCTCAAAATACAGGCAGAGAGATGAGAGACAATTTG
>MU868336.1:407637-425155 GCA_036418205.1 Ostertagia ostertagi | reverse complement strand
GTCTCTTTTCAATCTCAGGGTTGAAACCCAAACCTAATGACACTAGTGCTACGAATTCCTCGGCCATGCACCTGATCTCAGTTTTCAGCGGTTTACTTACCATAGATAGTCACCACTCGAATGGATAACATGACGAGCCGGTGGTGCATCTGTTACTGTTAGCACTTCAGCTCAATGAGCTTCGAGCTCGAATCCTAGCTACAGCTCACAATCGGTGCCATGTCTAGATCTTAGAATACTTGTGAAAACTACTTGCGTTTGTTTTTCTTTGATCGAGCTCCTATTCAATTTATTTGTTTCAAATTTCAATTATGTGATGCAGTACTGATACTCTAGAAACTGGCACGGTTTCCATGGGAGATTGTTCCTCCGAGTCTTAACCTGCGTAAGAGCTAATAATCCCTTCTTTCCGCCGCTATTCAGGCTCAATCATCAAATCGTTGAGAGAGTGTTCTCATTTCGATGAGCCACGTCTTCATTACTGCAGTACAGCATAAGCCTAAGGCGACTATTATATAGGCATCGGTTTTCTTAAAAACTGAAATAGGCATTTCGTCGCTGTGCTGGTATCTTTTACGAGCGAATGCCGTTCGTCGTCTGTTAGAAGGTGACATGAAAATGCTGTCTTGACACAATGCGTTTGAGTTTAAGTCCGCTGCTGCAACTGTGACAGTCAAGGACAATGACAGATATGGTTAGAGGAACACACGAACGGGCCTGGCAGCGTTCATATGAAGGGCGGCAAGGTCACATCCTGCCTCGCTGAATTACAGTAAACCCGATACACTGTTTCATATCACTATAACACTCTCACTATCACTAACACTATCATTCCATGATGAACACTTCCATAAGCGCCTCCCTAGCCGGTCCCGGCCAAGCATCATCGTTGTGGCGGTCGGCTATGGATCGTCTCGAACTTTTTGTAACACACTGATTACCCTTCCAGTAATAGGCCCCCGACTGATCATATAAGAAGTGCCTTGACGCTGACATACCATTCAATGTGCTTCACCCACCGCTCTCAGCTCACACCTCGTGTTTCGAGTTCAGCAATTCAATAGGTGTTAGGCTAGTTTGGAGAGCTGCCTCATTTCCTAGTGCTGGAATCCGCTCTAATCGTTCGTTCTTCGTTTATTAATATACGATTCTTCGATGAATTTTGCAATTTATGAAAATTCCTAGGATTCAGTGGTACTTTTGTGGCATTTCAGGTCCACTTCATGGACCTGTGCAGAGGTTCAATTTGGCCTTGAAAATTGAATAGCAAGTGGCTTATAAGGGGTAGGATAAGAAGTCGCAACTGATAAGCTTTCTTTTAGTATTCCGAAGTATTTCAGCTGCTTATTGGATTCTAAAATTCCGAAAAGCGATTCATTTTGCATCTAATTGTCTTCGACAATGTGCTAACTTGCGGCAGAGCCCCAACTCCATGCTTAGTTACTTTTCTGTGCCGAACTAAATACATTTCCTCAAAATCCTCTCAAGGGCGCAGTGAAAGCAGAACAGAATAATGGTAAGCACTAGTGTTCGTTTCATTCAGTCGCAAGATGTGGGACTTGATTTTATTGGGCACACATTGACTCCCAATTGGGGCAGATAAACCGCTATTCAAGGATTTCGTGAAACCGCCTTGATGACATTATGACCGCCTGTCTCGAGCCCCTATAGCGGAATTATGAAAACGTTAATGCTATCGTATGCCACTCTGAGAGGGATTTCTCTTCACCCAATCCATGATCGCGTTCAGTGAGTTTTCTAGTGTTTTCTTGTACATGACATGAGTACCTCAAATTTTTCCATTGTAATTGCCGGGGCTTTTCAAAGTCGTTTCTGAGGATGTTTTAAGCCCCAGAAGATTGACTATACTGCTATACCATTGTGTGTTCTTTTTAGAAAGTTAAGTCGCATCGGTGGTAACGAAACGCTACTTTGAAATTAGCGAGAAAAAGCAGCTATATCATTAATTTTTCTTTCAAACCTCGCGATAAACGTCTACATAATTGTATTAACTGACTTCCACGTTTCACTTATCTCTTATCATTGTTAAATTTGTTTTTGAAGATTCCGTGTGGCTGCTCTTCTTGAAAAAGAGCTTTAAATATTGCGTTACAATAGCCTTTGCAGGATGCACACCTTCCTCGTTTCGCTACTTTTACTGCCTTCAGTACTGTCAAAGTTACAGGTTGAAAGGAAAGATTTCTTCGTGAAAAAAGGAAGTGAGTTTGTTCTCCATCAGAATACTAATCAAGTTGATTCTCAATGTTAATCAATTTCATTCTTATAAATAGTCATGTTTTCAGTTTTTCTTTGTAACTGTATATAAATTCGTGCAAGAACATTGATTTTAGAAGAAATAGACGTAATGTCAGAGTGCTTTGTGAGCACCATAATCAGCGGAGAAATTCAATTCAAATTTTGCAGTTTTTATTTGTGTCGTATTCAAGTTTTTTCTAAATGATGATAATAAAATCAATTAGCCGGAAGTACATATTTCATAAAGACAGTATAACTCGAAAAGTTCTTAGCACTGTAGGAAAGCTGGTCGAAGTGAAGAACCCACAGTGAAAAAAATAGGAGTAGAATAAAAGGAAGGCCTTGAAAAGTTAGAGAAGTTTGTGAATTTATGGCCGAATATTTTGCTTTTTAACAAATTAAAAACTCGCAGATAGGAAAAATTGTTGATACTTTTGCAGTTTCCGTGAAGCAAGGGATTTTTTGAAGCAAATTGAAAAGAGATTGATGAGATGAAAAAATAAGGAGCGTTTGAGGAGTTCGAATAGATGTTTGATCGCTTCCATTTCTTTCGGCATTCCATGAAGATATCACTTCACCCTTGCAGATTCGGAGGTGTTCGATGAAACAGTGAAGACGAATCCCCGATCTTTCGACTATGATTTCACTGACGATCTGAGACACGAGGCTAACAAGAACGACGCTTACGATGAACATGTTGGATCGTTGCCCGATTTCACTATCTATAAACGAGGTGAAAGCCAAGGGGTCACGGAGGCAAGTTTTTCAGGGCTTCTTTCAATACGAACTAGAGACATGTCATCTCGTAGTTCAAAGGGAGGATATGGGATGATAAGTGTCTTGACTGCATGTGTTCCACTACCCTGAGGACCCTTATCATTCACTTTAGTCGCGAAAACCGGTCGTTTCCCGGTGTCTCGCGAGACCAAGGAAATTTACAAGAGTTCCATTTCTTGCGCCATTTCGTGTTGGTGTATCGACTTCGAAAAGTATCTGCAAAATAAATGACCTTCATGAAATGTCACATGAACATGGACGTGGATCAAATGTCATGTTCCGGTGAAAGAACTCATGCAGGCTATTTTGATGTGCTATCCAATACTATGGATAAGGGTAAGGGCGTTCATAAAACACTCATTTACAATATATTCCGGATGGATCGCTGTGTGTGGAAGTCCCAAGGAAGAAGATAACAATAAGGTGCAGTGGCCCAAAAATTTTCCTTGAGCCAGGAGAATGGTCATCCTTGCCTAGGTCTAGGGTTGAACGAGCTCCAAGGTGGATGACATGCAAGAAATTTGCCTTGGATGTGAGCAGGACTTGCGGGGTGTAGGACACACCGGTATTTATCAGAATTGCACTTAAAATGTGTCGTCGAGACATTCTCATATCCATAGAGTCGGAGAGCCCAATGGAGGCTCTCTAGTACTACCGACAAGGTAACAGGCAGTGACCGCCATCTCAATTGTTCGTGGTGGGGCTCGAGCGTTGTGTCAGTGCTAGTCTCGCTACTGACTCAAAAACAAGCCACAACTTTTTCTGCGATATTGTCATGTCAGAAAAAATGCTCCTCTCTAGACCTTCCGTTCCCAACCTGGATACAGGTCCCATTTTTGGCTGTAAGGTGCCAGGGTTTTATATGGAAATTGAAGCTTGAGGGAAAGTGAAATTGCGCCTTATGATTCTTGTGACTTGGGCTTCTAATTTTCCTGGCTCGTCATTTGCTCTTAAGATAACGCCATATCACAGTACTAAAAAGTTACTCAATCCTATACGAACTCACTAGTTTAGGTACCCGTTGTCACGAGGGGTGTTCACACATGGTCGACTCACGCGCCGAACCTGGACTCATTTCCGTACTTGACGAAGAGTTCACCGTTTGGACGAACTACGCCAATGCCATCTGTACAGAACAGACAACCAATTATGCCAGTAATGTTGCATTCTGAAGAGGTGAAGAGGGTGAGAGAGCTTCTCATTCGTAGCGACCAGCAAACAGCCTAGAACCTTACATAGAATCCAATAAAACAGAAGACAGCGCTCCTCACGAGCTCAGTAGACGACCAGAAACTAAGGACGAAAAAGAGCTGAACAAGGACTTTCCCACACTGGCACCAGCATTGGAGAAGCTTGAAGTAGCGAAGGAGTCGAAGAAGTCCCTTACCCTGACATCAGCTAAAGCGGAGACTACGACCAAGACTACCGTTACGACGAAAGCTCCAAAACAAGTTAAGCGACCATCACATACAGAACTTGAAGAAGTGAAGAAGGTAGAAGTGCTGCTGACTAAGGCACCGCTGGCACAACGCCCTACTAAAACTACTGCCAAAGCTACCACAGCTACTACTGGAACTCCTACCACGGTGTCCATCATCTCCAGCTCCACGCAGAGGTCCACAACACCAAAGAGGACTTCAACTACAACCTCCAAGACGTTAAAGACGACGGCGAGAAGTAGAGCGAGAACCACACCTGTTGCCACAACAACGAAATTGTCTACACCACTATCGTCTACTACGACATCTTGGACAGTTACGACAGAGCCAACAGTGCGACAGCGGCCAATATGGTGAGTCCAGTAGTAAGCAGTATTAGGCGGTCCCTAGAATAAGATTTTAGGCACAAAAAACACTCAAAAACCTTAAAAGGATTTGCTGTGTGCATTAAAGGGATATGTACTAGGAGAGGTGCATGGGAATGGGTTCAAGCACCTACAGCTACCAAACCCAAGCAATATGATCACTTCGGGTGGTAATGTGTAATATAAGCAGTACTTACACTACTGATAGTTCGCAAAAGATGAGGACTGAGTAAATGTTGGCACTCTGAAGTGTGAGGCTTGTCTTTTGGGATGTGCAATGCTTCTGTGAACCTCGTTCATGTCACGGGATGATCAGGGTTCCGTCTGTTGCGGCTTCAACGAGAGTCGTAAAGAAATTCTAGGAGGGTAGGTTTGTGGAAAAAGAGTCCTAGTGTGTGAAATGTGTAGAATCTGCTCTTTTTTGATTTTGATTTTTGAGGAGTTTTGCGTTATACTGTAGTGCAGAGGCACCCCGGGGACACTCGACTAATAGGGAGGGTAAGCGAAGGAAATCTTGGGGTACGCACTTTCATAGATCACGCCAGCTTCATTGCATAAATTGCACAATCAGGACGCAAATCCATTACGAACCTGCAACCATCGACCCTCGCTACCACGCTTCCCACCCACCGCTATTGATAAAGAGATCAGCGTGCTCTCTCGAACAGCGTGTTCTCTCGCGCGCTGATTTTCCTTGATCTTGTTTCGCCGTCGAACCACATCCGATCTTACTAAGGTTGAGGCCCTAATTTTAGTGTTTCCGATGATTTCTCTTGTTCTGCTTTCCACTTTTAATTTCCGCATCTCGTCGTCATTACGAAGCACCCATATATGTAAAAATATCAGTTTCATTATGAAGCCTGGCCTTTAAGCATAACGGTCTTTTTCAAAGTTTCTCTTATACATAAACGATGTTTGACCCTGGGATAGTAATAAAGCATTTGAAGCCGTTGATCAATCCCTTTTTGGGATGCGGCACGCATTCTACTTCCATTTGTACATTCGTAGTGGCGTTTGAATGCGATGTGGCCTATACAATGACTTGCGGGGGCCAGCCGATGTTCAAGTCAGTGTTTTTATCCTCCCAGACAAATGACCAGCCCGAAGGAGAGTTGGAAAGGCTTTGGTTCGGCCCGGACGGACTCAGCGTCCCAGAATTTAGATCCACGGTAGCGCCTACGTTTGTAGCGCGTCACTTGCCACTACACCACTTCCGCCCCTGGGGCTGTCATTTATCAGTCAAGATAACCTAGGTGTTTTTGAAACAGTCACACTTTCAGTAGAAACACAAATCCAGCACCAAAAACTTGCATAAAGGCCACAGTAGATGATTTCTCAAATGCACCCCTTTTCAGGCATCCAAATCGTCCTGCACAACCAGAACCAGTCTTCAAGTTTTCGACGGTTATGGGAGTGAGAAGGGAGAGAGTCCGCATAACTGCTTCACCGCGACCAGGAGGCGTATGGCGCCGCGGAAGAGTTATTTATGAAGATAGCACAACGACTTCAGTGCCGTCTACTACTACCAATAAACCTACTATAGCTTATATCAAAGACCGCCAACCAGCGATTCATCGCTTCGATGAAAAAAGGTATATTGTTCGCATCATCTCTCAACACAACCAAAAAAGCGTCGTGAAGAATACAGCGAGTTTAAATCCAAAAGGTTGAGGAGAGGCATGCAGGGAAGAAATTCAAGAGAACTTCATATTATGATTGAAACAAAAGAGTCTGACCCCATTTCTTTACTTCCGAACTTCAGTTCCATGGAACTACTGATGCTTTTGTTAAGGCCATGAAACAGTTTACTGTTGACTTAGTCAGTCACACTTCCTTGGTAGAGTCATAAGTTCGAAAAAATAAAACGAAAAACGCACTTGCGTTGAGAAATCTGCCACAGACGATCTGGATCATAATGCTGTCTATATCGTTTATCTTGGTGGACTCGCTCCCCATCAAAGGTTATTCAGAATGAGGCATTCAAACAGCAAGTTTCCTCGAAGTCTTCTGAAAGAGTCATATAGTGAGACAACCATGGCGAAAGATAGAGCACCAAACCAAAAAAGATTCTTGTGCATGGGAGGGATTCATTATCTTAAAAGCTGTCTCCGTTCAACCAGCAGTGAACGGCACCCTAGCACTTCGTGGCTACGGACCCAATTGCAGTTACAAGAAGCGTTACAGCAGCATTGGTACCGTGATACTGTGAGACGAAATCTTTAGTGTGATGTCATGATACAGTTATGTGCGTACTATGAATGTCAAGTAGCGTAAGCTTATTATTGTAGCTTACTAAGTGTAACTTATTGACTGGCTCGTACGCATTAAATGCAGTGAGTACCCTTCCCACCTGTAATTGACCCATTTCCGTAACTGTTTGGGCCAAAATGATAATAGACGTTTAGAATGTACCACATGTGTCGTGAACTCTGGAGGACAGAATTCGGGATTAGAAGCCGTTGACTGCAGCTGTATGTATAGTCCTAAATGTGCTGAATTAACATTGGTTCCCTTATGGCTGATTTATATAGAAAATACTGGATCGTGATGCTGAAAATACTTGAAGTAAAGTGCTGCGAAGAAAGGACTCTTTCGACTTCTCTACCCTTGGTCATATTCAATACGTGGCGGAACCTATAATCACAAGGTCTTAGAGAGTGATTCTTGAAATATAAGTTTGTTTTTTGGCAGAGTTGACGCTGTCGCAACTTTGAAGCGGTGTCTCCTGCCGCTCTTAGCAGGGGCTATATAGATTCTTAACTGCAGGGATACTCAATCTCTCGAAATCCGTACAGGAGACCGCACAAAAGGTACCCTTCAAACTCGGAAAATATTGAACTTTTTCAACGCTACCCATGAAAGTTGCCGTAGAAAGCAGTGTAGGCCCATAAAGGAATTACAAGAATTCCCTATATTCCGAACAGACACGTTCACCGTTCATTGTACTGATTCGATTTCCAGGAGTCTCACCTCCTACAGTGTCAAAACTTAACGCTAAGATTGCTGTCGAAAAACTTGTTGTCTAATCATCGTGAACATAGCAATTGAAGTTTTGTGGAGTTCGCTTTCTCGCTTGGCGCGAACATGTATTTGAGACTCTCACTTCACAGAAGCTAGGGGTCATTTTGCCGGCTGTGTTTACCTTGGCATCAGCAATCGAACCGACTAATATTGGTCTAGTCGATTATTCCTTTTGGGAATTTATCACTGAGTATTTAAAGGATGGGTCTCAATTTGATATCTAGAGAAATCCTCTTATTAAGTGAGATCGCAAGATCGTTAATCACAGGGAGGTAATGCTGCGACTTGAAAGTTCAGAAAGGAATCTACATATTAATTTGAATACTGCTACCGCTACGTTCTAATCAATCTCAGCATACGTGTCGCTCGAGCCCTCTCGCGTACGTTATGTTCTCTCGCGTTTTCCCTCTCCTCAGAGCACTGCGTCCCCTGTAGTACCACGTGTTACCTTCCGAGAGAAAAATCAGTGTTTCCTACGTGCTCTTCTTTTTTCCCAACTTACGTTGCCCTCACCATTTCGTCCTAATTTTGGAACCGAATAGTACCGAACTCATTCGATCTTGACCCGCGTCTTCAATGTGGAATTGTATTTCAACTCAAGTTATGCGTTTTGTGAAAAAAAAAATATGGAAATTCATGAAGACAATAAAGCCGAACAATATTTGTCAACTGGTACTGGGACTATTGGAAACTCGGCGCGACTCAATAGATGGCAAAAACTGCAACCTATAGCATTATGGTTTCTATGGCTCCATGGTCGTCTCAATAAAATGCGGAAGCCTAACGCATTGCAAAATCAGGGCCTAATGAAGCACGGCTTGTATCTCTATCTCGATTCATAGAGAGCACGGGCTATTGCCCTCAACACTCTATTTGTCATTTGATATGTGAGCGAAACCCTTTTGAACAAAGCCGTTTCTCTGCTGGAATTTTCTCCACATTTTTCCGTATCTTCTATCTTCAAAAAAGTTTAACGTGAATATTAATTAGACATTTGCCTTTTGAGCGATATTGCTGATTTTTTCGAAAGCAAGTTGAGAAATTATTCGCATACAGGAATACTAGATACCCTTTCCCAAATATGCGTTGAACTTCACTGCTCTAAGATTAGGCCACTTCTTTTCAGAACATAATTCAGTGGGCGGGGTTTGAGGGGCGGAGTCTGTGTAAATGATGGAAGCTGATCGCTGCTTCCAACCCAGTTTTGATCACTTCTGCTTGGGTGACGATGAGGATCCATTCCTGCTTGTAGAGAGACGAGCCAGGGTCACCGTGTACCTCAAAACCTTTGTGCACTTGGACCAGTGCCTTCTGACGCAGTTAGCGCCGTCGGAATAAAGGTCTTCATATATCACCTGATATAGTGTCCCCTTGTTGTGAAATTACAGAGTAGCCTTAGAAGACAACTCACTCCTTCAACCCACTAGGAACAACATCCGTCAAAATTTCGAATTAAGGACGGAAACGAAGAAGACCTCAGAGAAGCCAACTCATTCCATTTCTGGAAGAGAGGAGCAGACTTCATTCAAGGGAAGCACGGCCGCACCTAAACCAGTTGTTATTCAACAAGGGACGGAAAAGTACAAAGGTTCGTGTAATGATTATTTTTGTAGCCTGAATTATGATGTTAGTTAAACTGCCAAAACAATACGCTTACTTAGGCTTGTATACCATGTGAAGAACCTAAGACGCTCGTTATTAAGATTCTTGGCATCCGCCTACCGTACATCTTATGTAACTATTAGCACAAAACTCTCGACTGACGTCAATCTTAACTTTCATGTAAATAGCCGTATCTACTGTAACCAAAGCTCTCACCGAGGAATAGTTATCCATTTTGAAAGTCTCATTACTATGCCACAACACTTACCAAATTTGTTCCAGCGTCTCTAATGTAATTGATTCAGGGCCAACATTTAATTGCCGAATTTTGAATCCATTCCAAGACGGTGTTCCCTCTGTGAATCACGATCCGTCCTGTGCAATGTCAGCTCCTGGTCTTTCCAAAGATGGCTCATGCAGATGCTTCTACACGGTACGTGTTTTCCTTCTTTTCTGTACTATTATTGACCTTCTGTTACTTCATGTTTCTATTTCTGCTTTACCTTTCTCTATAACAATATACCTATCATCCCACTAAGTTTTTTTTACGAAGTGCCATACAATCGAGTTCCCTTCAACGTCGTTAAGATTCTAAAAGCGTAACTGTTTCAAGTAGCTGTTCATGGGGCATTTGACGAGTGAATCAGTGGCTCTGAAACGTTTCGAAATTCAAAAACCAGGAAGTGTGTTTACTTGTACGTCATGATCCCATCCATTTCACTTTCACTGAAAGAATTGAGCTATTTCCGTATGGCCTTCGACGAGGCGAACAGGTTTGAAAAGAACTATGGGTGGGCACCCTGAAATGGTCTGTTAGCGGGGCGATTCCAATCATCGTGTAACACCTTGATACAATTAAAGTCTCATACAATTTCAGTTTTCCACCTGTTTACAAGTTGTTGAGGCTTACACCTACCAGGCATTCAAACTGTTACAGCAGTTAACGCAGTTCTTAAGATATTGCTTTGAGAGTGATAGGAGGTTCAGTAAAGAATTCATAATTTCTCAACCACTTTTAATACATATTATGGCCATAAAAAGTTAAGGCGGAGAATCCAAGGCGGGACACGTTCTTTTGCGTCTCAAGGTCTATAAAATGTGATCGTCAATCTTGAAAGCTAACCAAACCCTTCCAAACCTCACTTCTATAAATGGATTACACTTCAATTTCACGAGAACCTTCAAGGGCTCATTTTATGGATAGTTATAAAGATCTCCCGAAAGCCAGAGTGCGGGAAGATTCATTATGAAGAAGATCAAGCAATCTCATTAGCCACGTGTATCATATGTAGTACGGCCTAATCGACTCTTTTCATTTAAAGATGATTCACAGCCCGTATTCTGTTAGGTACCGGATATCTTAGTGTCGTTTTTTTCACCACGAGTTTCGGACCACCAATATTTTAATTCAGAATCCGGGGAGTGAAACAGCATATTCATCGAATGACTCATTAGCACTTTCCCATTTACCAGTATGAGTGGAAACCTCGTACGATTAAAGCTAGGAATTTTTTGAGTCGAAAAAGAGAGGTAGGTCGGTTTTGACATCATCTGACAAATCATCCCTCTCACTTGCTAAAAGTTAGGCCTGGACAAAAGAAGTATACAGTTAGTTAGAGTAGGGTCTGCACTGTATGGTGGAAAAGTTAAACTTACCAGCTCAACTGGACAATTTTTCCCGGAGTCTTTTTTGCCACATAGGGTCAAAAACGCACCCTTTTTGAGCACACGTGAGTAGCAGATGAGCACATTTATTAGAATTTCTTGTGCAATCAACTTCGTTAAAGCGTTTGTGCATCATCGATCACTGCTAAGGTGTCCTACCATTTCAGCACAAGACTGGTGCAGCCCCCGTCTCGACTGATTTAACTAGGGCCACCTTTTTGACGACGATTGCGGGCATCACTTCAAAGACTTTCACTGTCTTTTAAGAAAACTGTGAAAAACCGATGAGCATTTTAAATGGTAGTATTCCCTCCATCAAATGCAATGGTTGGTTTGGTGGGCGGAAGTTGTAGCTCTCAGCAAGAATTTTGAAGCATTAGTAGACACATGCGAGTTTCCATACTAAACCCAGAGATTTCCAAAAAAAGCAATTGGGGAAAGTTAAATTGTGAAGCAACAATAGAAAACATTAGCGCACATATTCCGCAATATTAATGAGCAAAAATAGGATTTCTGAGATATTGATTTTCCATAGTAATCGGCTCCAAAACTTCCTGAACTCAGAAAAGCGACACCAAGGTATCCGGTACCTAATAATACCGATACTCTACTTGATGCTGTTTAGGAGAAATCTAGACCAGTCATTCTTTGACAAAGCGCTTCTGATGGGATAAAATGACAGTGGTGAGATAATTAGCCCCACACAAGACAAGTCATCCCATGTATCTTTCTGGTTTTCCACCGTTCCTCGTGCTAGTCAGGTACTGAAATTTTTTGGATGGACATTTAGATGTGCAGTATATTGAATTGCATACCCTCTCTTTACGTGGACATCGTTGATTGATGGATGAGGTCAATTTGCCCTCAAATTGAATTGAGCCCAATGATAAATTTGGAAAGATTGACGTGGCCATTGATCCTCTCATCTTTGTGAACTGTAGCTTCACAATGTTGAAGGATGCATGGATACTCAAGATTCCGCAGACGACAGTGTCTTTTCTGAGATTTCCTTTATTTGAGAATTTCGCTGGATCCGAGCATTGCGCCAGCGAATCGAACTATGTACCAGCGACTCCACTGTCAAGTCCCGCCACTTTCAAAAATGTCCACTGTCACGTGACACTGTTTGAAAGTGGCGGGCTTCCTTTGAACGTTGGGTCCCGCCACTATTGAGTCGCTGGTACATAGTTCGACTCGCTGGTACATCGTTCGACTCGCTGGTGCAATCGTTCGATTCGCTGGTGCAACGTTCGATTCGCTGGCGCAACGCTCGGATCTGGCGCAACGCTCGGATCCAGCGATTCGCAAACTTTGACATCGGCCTTATAAAAGGAAAGACAGCATCATCCCATTAGATGCGTGAATTACCAGCAGGCACACAGGTATTCTGAGCGTTGAGTTTGTCTATAAAAGTGTTGAGTGCTTCAAACCACCGTCGCCTAATCCGTGACCGCCTCAGAGCGCTCTTCTTTTCCTCGTCTCTGCCCGACCTACCTTGGACCATTCAAAGAGTGTGTTTACGTAGGTCTGTTTCTCTTTGGAAACTGAATAGTTATCCGTAAAATTTGTAAGTTGTCTCTAGTGAGCACAACAAACATGCACTGCGTTGCTTAATGATGCAGCCACTTACAAAATGTTCAAAATTTTCCGTTAAGATTGTGGAAGGCTGCTCAAGGAGGGAAATGTGTCCATTTCAATCGCAAATTCGAAAATCAACATAAAATTCCAGATTGGAAATGCCGAAAATTTTTATGCTTGTTTTTTTCAGAAGGGATCGCTTTTCCTAGTATATCGAGATGATACAGGCACCCCCTTTCTTCGTTGTATATCAGTTTTGCTTGATGAAACTGATTGACAGTCATCAATTTTTCTTTATTACTTCATCACAAAAAAAGCAACCATTGAACATTAAACTTTGAAAAAAGTCAAACAATCGCAAAAAAGATAGAGTATGCGCCAGGTACCTACATACATTGCGCGGGGATTCAGTGGGAGCTACAGAATGATTAGCAGTTTCTTTGCATGCTGCAGGAAATAAAGCAAAAAAGGCTCTGTAAGCTCTACTTGCTTTTCCATCAAGGACTAAGCCGACTTTATGAAAAATAAACATTTATCAAGCCGGGCTCGGAATTTAGTTACCTCTTTCAAAATTCAATCTTACTGGATAGCGCTTGGTATGTAATAAAGAACTTCCAAGATCGTTCTAGGGCGCAAGTGAAAATGGCAGTGGATTTAAAAAGAAACCTTGGCGAAAACTGAGTCATTTTTGTGAGGAACGAGTAGCCAAGCCAATCGGGGGAATACTCGCTCTTTGCCTGTTGTGCCTTGCATTCTATCTGCCTTTCCTTCTAGTTTGACCTTGATGCGGGGGGGGGGGGGCACTCATAATATCTAATCAAAGCGGCAATATCTAATCGAAGTGGAGTTGCGGAAGGGCGGTCATATCTAATCAACATTCAGAGCACAGGCTCTGAGTGCACGATTAGATATGGATACCAACCCGGGATTCCGTACAAAATCGGATACCTGAAAGGCCCTTTCGCCAAGGGCTCGCAAGAAGGGTTGGTGAAAGTGAAGAGTCAGCAAGGTGACAGCCGTTTTCGCCATAGGACAAGGGTAACAAGTGTGACGAACTGGTCGTTTGCCGCGCACTCACTGAAAGATACAGTAGCGGTCAAAAGTTTGGAAACTTTTTTATTTTTGATCTAGCGCGGCCGACACATAACGAAATTGTCCTCAAATTTAGATATTACATACAAAATCAAGTCCAGAATACGATGGGAAGAATAATTTCCAAAAATCTATAATCATATTTGAGAAATAAGATTTTTTTCAAGTAATGGCGCGTCAAAAGTTTGGAAACTTTTTGTTTCCCTCATCATTATGATTCCTACTCTTCAATGTTACTTGTTTCTGTTAATTTTAGTTCAACCATTGAGTAATGTGTAATTTCAAAATGAATTCATATGCAAAGGAAGCAGTTTTTCCATGGGGGTCCTTTTTTAAACCCTACAATCCGGAATACGAAATTGAAATTGTTTCTTAGTAGTTCAGTCTCTACGGAAGCAATATTATCGAATGTTTCTAGCGTTTTTGGAGTCGAGTAAGCATAAGAAGAATGATCATTCACAAAAAAGTATCCTCACAAGAAAATTGGCCCTCCTCAAATACTTCGAAGGGTGGTTGGCACGTCCCGTACCCCCGACATCCCAACTAAGAGACGACTTTTTCTGGTTTTTTCCTAATCATATGAAAGTCCAAGTGCAGCCAACATCGGCCGCGACCTGGTGAATATTACGGATGATATCCCAACAAGAAGCCATTGTTGGGCTTCAAGAGCAGGATGGCCCAACTGGCTTCCGCACACTAACGGCTAACATGGACCGAAGGCGAGAGGTAAAACTTTGTCCTCAGCGACGAATGGGATTTCTATCTTCCTAAAATGATGTTGTGGACCCTGTGAAGTGTTCTATCAACAGGAAACCTAATTTAGTACCAGACTCCAACAGTCAGAAATAGTGGAAGTATTGTCATGGATGAAGATGTGTCCGACCATTCGGCGATTCCCCAGTTCTTGTATCCAGCGAAATGTGGGTTGGGCTAAGTACAAGTATAGTCTGTAGAATACAATGCTTCCCTTCGATAGTCAGAACTAGCCGGAAAAGATGGGTTTTCTATCGCGGAAATGACCCAATGCAGGCCTACCTCCTCACTGCCGCCTTCCTAAACCCAGAAAAAGAAGCTGTTATGAAGCGACCAAGTCAAGATCTAAAGTCTAATTGAGTTCTACATCCCACGGAAGAACTGGCATGTCGCTCAACCCACATTCCAGTTAAGAATCCCACCAAACAATGTGATTTAGTTCACAGTGTGCAGGGTTCGACTTAAAAGTCCTAAAATTATTTTATAATCAACTCCATGTCAATAAAAACGACGCTGACATAGAAATTCACAGCTACTCATCGAATAACTAATTTATCATGTAGATTCGAGAGCTATTTTGCCGAATTCGCTTTGGAATTGAGAAGTTTCCAAACTTTTGACGCGCCATTTCTTATAAAAATTCGTATTTTTCAAATGCGATTTCTCGTTTTCAAAAAATTATGTTGCCATCGTAATCTACACTTGATTCTGTATATAATATGTGAATTCGGGACAATTTCATTGTCTATTGGCTACGCTAGATCAAAAATAAAAAAGTTTCCAAACTTTTGACCGCTACTGTATGATAAGATATGAGTGCCTTCCCGCAACTATATTTGATTAGATATGAGTATCTTCCACTACTCCAGCTCGAGTAGATGGCGTGCCCCCCCCAAACTACATTCTCACCTGATAATGAAACCCTCTCTCCAGCAGACCCTATGAAGCGAAAAGCTCCAAAAGAATTACAGACGGAGAACAAGACATAACGACCGAAAACAGACCCTCCTCCGGGTGGCTCGGCTGACTGTACCATTAGGGGACGCACTGTAGATGTAGGGAGAATGCAGAGAAAAATTTCTCCAACAGCAAAAATCAGGATCAGATTCCGATGTGGTAATTCCTGTCGAGTGTGGAAGTAAGGATGCGAGTTGGTCCGGAAGAGAAAACGAACCTTGCTTAACGCCCCGGAGAAGTCTGACAAGCAGACGTCGAGATTAGAGATAATGTGAGTCGCGAGAGAGAAGAGAAGTCTGATTTGAAAGAACAGAGCAGGTCATCATTACGGCACAGATAAGATAGCGACTAGTGAGCGGCACAGGAATCCTCTTTTTGAGGTTCACAGCAGCAAAAGCAATGAGAACTGACAGTTCTTTTGTCAAAAACGATTTTTTCGCATTTTTCACGCGTTTTTATTATAAGTTTGACACATCGAATATCATTCTAAACATTTTGTTGCATCCGAGTTTTGGGTATTTAAAGCTCAAAATTCACGGATTTGATGTGAGGCGGCGGCGCCTGCAAAATCGCCGTGGTCCCACGCGGCGCAAAAACCCAAAACGCGCGTTGTCGTCAACGTGTTAAGCACTGGTATGCTGAAGGTGTTATACACCGAAACATCGCAGAAGACTTCAAAGGAATTCTTTTTGAATTTTTTGCTGTGGTTTTTGGAATTTTTGGAGTTTTTTCGAATACTTTGTGAACTTTTGGAATTCTTCTGAAATAAATTTTGGTGCCTCTTTGTGTCATATGACATTTAAAGTGAGAAATTTCATCGAAATGTAGACCAGAGTCTCTTGCTGTCACCAGTCTATATCTCAATGGGAATTCGGTAATTTTTGAAATATAGTGCCCCATATGGAATCAATGTAATGGTGGTACAGGAACCGTACTGAGGTCTCAGAATTCAAATGGCAACGGTCGGGCCCTGCCTAACTGGAAAAGTCCGTTTCAAAAGGTGGACACGATCCACCACTATAGCGATCGTGCCATAAACGTGCCACAGAAAGACTAAGCGTTTAGGACATGGACGCGCCTTCGACGCTAAGAGGACTCCTGTCCGCTCACTAGTCGCTATCTTATCTGTGCCGTAATGATGACCTGCTCTGTTCTTTCAAATCAGACTTCTCTTCTCTCTCGCGACTCACATTATCTCTAATCTCGACGTCTGCTTGTCAGACTTCTCCGGGGCGTTAAGCAAGGTTCGTTTTCTCTTCCGGACCAACTCGCATCCTTACTTCCACACTCGACAGGAATTACCACATCGGAATCTGATCCTGATTTTTGCTGTTGGAGAAATTTTTCTCTGCATTCTCCCTACATCTACAGTGCGTCCCCTAATGGTACAGTCAGCCGAGCCACCCGGAGGAGGGTCTGTTTTCGGTCGTTATGTCTTGTTCTCCGTCTGTAATTCTTTTGGAGCTTTTCGCTTCATAGGGTCTGCTGGAGAGAGGGTTTCATTATCAGGTGAGAATGTAGTTTGGGGGGGGCACGCTATCTAATCGAAGTGGAGTAGCGGAAGACACTCATATCTAATCAAAGTATAGTTGCGGGAAGGCACTCATATCTTATCATATCTTTCACTGAGTAAGCGGCAAACGACCAGTTCGTCACACTTGTTACCCTTGTCCTATGGCGAAAACGGCTGTCACCTTGCTGACTCTTCACTTTCACCAACCCTTCTTGCGAGCCCTTGGCGAAAGGGCCTTTCAGGTATCCGATTTTGTACGGAATCCCGGTTGGTATCCATATCTAATCGTGCACTCAGAGCCTGTGCTCTGAATGTTGATTAGATATGACCGCCCTTCCGCAACTCCACTTCGATTAGATATTGCCGCTTTGATTAGATATTATGAGTGCCCCCCCCCCGCATCAAGGTCAAACTAGAAGGAAAGGCAGATAGAATGCAAGGCACAACAGGCAAAGAGCGAGTATTCCCCCGATTGGCTTGGCTACTCGTTCCTCACAAAA
>MU868336.1:384454-406580 GCA_036418205.1 Ostertagia ostertagi | reverse complement strand
ACTGTAAAAAAATGATCGAACTGACGTTTTAGGACGATAAAAGGCAAGTTTCAGTTGCTTTTGCTGCAGTGAACCCCAAAATTATTTTTGACGCGGTTGCTCCACTAAAAACATATGTCTTGCTATATGTGTGGGTCTGTACTTACTTCTACTGCTCTTTTTTATGACCAAGATTATGACCAAGATTAACAGAATATAAAGGAAACTAGGAATGAACACAATTGGGAAATTCGTAGGGCTTAGAAAACCTTCGCTAAAAAGGAGCATATTCAACCATTCAATGAACCTCGCCGTGTCTAGTCATATTATGGTGTAGTCTATAGAATAGATGCAAAAAATTAGAAAAGAAGTAGCGCATGCGCGAAAAAAATAAATATTTTGTGTGACACGGTCCCACACGGTGCTCAAGGTGTGATGCGCATGCGCTGCACAATGTCGTCAACGTTTAGGAAGTAAAATTAATTTGGTGGTTTCCCGAACCCATACATATACCCATGTATGTCTCAGCCAAATATTGAAGGCAAGAATCAGGATTAAATTGATGGGTTGATTCCACTCAAATGTGAAAGTAGGGATGGGAGGTGGACCGCCAGTGGAGAAAAAAGGAAAGAAAATCCTGAAACACAGGAAATACGAGCATTTTGCTCTATGCTGTGGAGAAGTTCAAAATACAGGCAGAGAGATGAGAGATAATTTGAGGTAAAGATCGACATTTGATGCACACGCGCGTGAAAATATGGACGGAGAGTGGTAGAGAAGTCCGAGAAGAGAGAGCATAGCAGATCAACGTGGCGACGCAGACAAGATATCGAACGGTGGGCGGACCATGTTAAGTTTGGTGGAGTCTGTTAGAAGTCCATGGCGCCTAGGGTCCTAGTGACGCGTTTCGATGTAGAAAGGTGGCGCTACCTTTGCACTTGCGTACCCAGCACTTCTAGCCATGGTAAGGGCTTCTTAGGTGGGTCTGAGCCTCGAACTTTGCCTTTAGCTGCCCTTACGGGAGCCGCGCCGTTGGAGTGAACTAAGTGACTTACCGCTCACCCTCTGCTTAAATAGTAGCGGACGTACTGTGACGGTCATTGCATGTGATATGAAAATACGTGGCATTGGGCACGTAGTTAATTTAGTAGTTTTAGAACGTCACGTAGTTCGCCCTTCTATTTCGGTGGTATAAAATTTAGGTCCTGATGAAACTCCGGGACAATAATACTACGAGAACTTTTTGCTTTTTTCTGTACCACCATCATATTGGGTGGGGCATCGTATCTCAAAAAACTTTTCGATGACACTTCTTTACTTTTATAAATACTATTGTAATGGTATCACGCTCCCCAAAGAATGCACCCATCTTTACGAGAACTCTAGGTCCCACGCATTAGCTCCGCATTTCACGAGAATAAAATTGGAACGAAACGTTAGCGCTGATCTTTATAATAGGAAACCAGAATATTTAGTGGACTGAAGCTATTGAAGTTCTTATCACAACACGGCCACAGTTGTTGACCTATGTAGCATACGCACATGTGCAATGAGAGCGTAAACATGAGCAGTTTCAATCTCCGACAATCGAAGAAAAGGGACCCTTTCTTTGATGCGTGATTTCGTTGATGCGATTCTCATCGGTGCTGCCCTCTTCAACGCTAACGCTCTCTGCTATATTGTCAGAGTCAGACGGCGAGAACGTGGGCATGCCGTGGCATTAGCGGCATGGGCTCGGCTTCGGTAGGCCGCTGGGAGCATGACGCTTCGAACACGCATCGCGACGCACCGTAGGGAAGCCGCCTATCCTCCATCGTTGAAGTGTTGCACTTGTATTGGGCATATTCTACAAAAACAGCAAAGAAATATCATCTGCCGAATAATCAAATTCGACCGCCCAATAATGCGCGATAAATTGCAGGTTTCATCCCGAGATGAAAACGGCTGTGCGAAAGGATTCATTTATGCTTGCAAACCACTATGGAACACGAGCGTTGTTGTGTAGAACACATAGAATAAAATTTAATATGTGTATAATACTGTTTTCGTGCTCATTAATGTTAGAGATGTGTAAGCGTTGTATTTGTACCTTTAATTACTTCTAGTAATAGCTTGCAAGATGATCTGACATTAGTCTATGTATGTATTCTATGACATTCTTACTTAACAGCGTGGCACTTTTTGGCCCTTTAGCCTAGAGTAAGTCACTACATGCTTAATTCTTTGTTATGGTGAATTAATAATGTGCCGTTTTGCATAAATCATTTGTGGATGAGTTACTGATTCATGGTAAAGTTAGTTTAGGTTTACTTCCAAAAGCTTATAATAGAATCGATATGACGCGATTCATTGGATGGTGGGTATTGTATTTATTAGGTTGTGGGGAAAGTACTTGCGGTTTTTAAAAAATCTTATTTTTAACCTGCTAAACGCCTGCCAGCAACTTGGCTCGTGCATATATAAGGAGAACATATATGTGCAAGTTCAGTATAATTATTAGCTATTACCTGTAGCTTATCACGTTTCTGCAATATGCAACTTTCACAACAGTACTTTCATGACCTTTTACTATACGGGTTGATATTTGGCGAATCAGCAGCCTAATCCAGACGTCGCATTGATGCTGCGTGTGGAGAACGTAGGGTATCCGAATGCGCTGCACAAGGTTGGTCTGATCCGACTCCAAGATTGAAAGTTCCACTTGATTCGGGACGTGAACTCGAAGTCGACAATGATCGTTTGCGTAAGCTGGTGTGGGCAGACCCAAGGCAAACTGCGCGTGAAGTTGCATAAGTCTCAGGTGTATCCTTTAGCATCACTGCCGGTCACCTGCATCAGTTGGGAAAGGTGCACAACCTGGGACAGTGCGTACCCCACAGCTTGACCGTACACGATTGTCCGCAACGTGCCGAGGTGACTAATGAATGGCTCTCGTACAGGCGCACGGATGGTTGGCTGAAGTTCGTCGTCACACAGGATGAGAAGTGCTATCTGTAAGCGCAGGGTTGACAAGGGTGACCAGCCTGAGCCGCAACAGAGGGCAGGTGTCCGCCCTCTGAAGGTTATGATCTGTTTTTGGTGAGACTGCTAAGGCATTATCCATTACGAGCTACTGCCGCGCTGCGCTACTCTCGCGGTGGACTTGTGCTATTAGGAGCTGGATAGAATGGCCACCGAGATCGCAAAGAAGCATGGAAATTGCGGCATGATATTATTCTTGCACGACAACGTTGTCCACGCACTAAAACAGTGACCCGACAGAAGCGACTCGACTCTGGGTGGAAAAGGGGAAGCAACCCACTGTACAGCCAGGATACTGATCCAACAGAATACCACCTTTCCCTTTCGCTATCGAATGCCATACAAGGGAAAACGTCCGAAGATGAAGATGACATAGATCGCGGGTTGAGTAATTTTTCGAGTCGAACTCAGGGCAGTTCCTTGATAAAGGCAGCCGAAGTCTGCCCGAAAAGTGGCAAAGAGTGATAGAGTGTAATGGTGATTACCTTGCATCCTCATGTGTTTCGTTTCTTTCAAAAAGCTAGAAAAACGATGAAGTCACAAAATCCCATAGATTTCAAAAATTGTAGAAATGCAACAAGTTGAGTTCGAAGAAGGTTGTGAATTTTTGGAAAACGAAACTTCTAATGCTTCAAGTGTGGAACTTGCTTGAACTTCATGTTTTAAATCTTCTCATACACCTTCCGAAAGGGATTTGTCTGCTTTACAAAAATTGTTTCTCTCCACATCCTGCGAGCACACTGAATTTCAGTCCTGCGGAATGAGTGCAAAAATCAGCAAAAATAACCGACAAAGCAACGAGCTTTACTCTACTTCCGCCTAGCATATATCGAGCATTGACGTTCCACCTATTAGGTTGGCCAGATTGAAATGTCGTTTGGATCATCAATTATTTTCATTATAAAAACAATAATGAAGCACATCAACCTGAACCATCTCCTTCACCTGTGTCACAGGCTCATCACCTTTGTTACGCAAGCATGGATGCCTACCGCGTAGAACTCTTTCTGGTTCGACTCGAAGAAGTTGGGCACTCAAATTTTGACGTCGTCGCGGTTATCGAATTGGTTTGCTGCTAAGGAGTGTTGCGCTGACCTGGGTCAGTGATAGTCGGACGGCGCCAGACCTGGGCTATATGGCGCTGGAGGTAGAACGTCCCAGCCCAACTCCTCGATTTCTTGTTGCGTGACACGTTGTCTTCCATTATTCAGTTTTACGTCGGGCGAATTCACCTCTTGAAGATGCAGCGCTTGGCCCATGCGGTGGAGCTGTTATACGCAGAGTTCAGCTGTAACTGTCTGACCCACAATCAGCTCTCCATAGTAAGCCAGTCTTATACTGTTTCACCACACGTAGCAGACTTTTCTCCGTGGATGTCCAATTTCGAAGTCATCCTCAGCTGTCCATCTGCTCCCAGCCGTGGCCATCTTCTCACTTTATTATCGGGGAACATCCTGTTGTGAAGTGCGCTTACAACGAAGTCAGAGCCTTCTTTCTCTTGGAGTTATGGAACAGAATTACAGTAAGGGCAACCAGTACTGCTTGCTCAGAATTACAGTAAGGGCAACCAGTACTGCTTGCTCGCGTCGCTCAGAATAGGCCGAACCCATTTTCTATCCTGAAAGGCCTTAACAGTCGCACGTAGGAACTTTTAAATTTTTTCTGTTGACACAACTGAATCTCCATGCAAGTTTTTGCGGTTTGTCGAGGACTCAATTCGTTGGCTTTCTTTATTTCTCCGTCATCTAGAGCTAGAGGTCAAAATCCACGATCTTCGTCCTCAGGTCCTTTACCTCAGTCTTGGAAGAGCTGAAACCATAGCTGAAAGTGCATCAGAGACTAAGTGTTACTGCTCAATGTTTTGCACACAATGAGTGAGATTCGTTGGCCGTTTTTCTTTGCTTCGAATATATACGCTTAGACGATGATTTCTAATCAATCAATGAGCACAGCTGATCAATGAACACGACAAAGAAAATTTAACGAACGATGAGTGGGCACGGTTCCACTGGGCGTCAGCAGATCAAAATAGTAGGCGCCCTGCGCCCTAGTGAGGTATTTCAAGATGATAGTCTGTCGCGACCTCTACAGGTACGGACCTAATACCTCCACGCACGGGAGGGACCTTATTAGTTAAGCTGAGCCTGACGTTTGCCTTTAAAGCTATTTTCCTTTCTGCAAAAAAGGGAGGGCTTCTGCGCCTGGGGAGAGGAGGCGCGAGCAGGGTCAAGCATGCGTTGAGGAATCTTTGACAGGCCGGCAGGTGGGGTCATATTCGGCCCTATAGTAGGCAAGGGTTGGACCGGATCGATGCAGTTTCATCACTGCCGGAAGTAGACGTTGGACCGGATCGATGCAGTTTCATCACTGCCGGAAGTAGACATCAAGGAGTGCGCACAAGCTTGGCCACAAGATTTTCAACAACAATTTTATTCCGCCCACATAAAATTTTCATGCTTCAAAGAGGTCCGCATAGCAATTCTCAGTTATAATTCTTCGGTTATCTATTACGACAAGATTTAAGAATCCGAAATTTGCACGTTTTCCGACGAATATTTTATCTTTCAAATGAGTCCACCAACATGAAGGGATGTGAAGCACACGGAGTGGGCCCAGTCAGTTGCGCGCGCTTCAACTACGGCTCTCTGAAGAAGAGGCTCGATTCAGGAAAGTGAAGAGTATTCTGAAAGGGACCATGACCATACACTATTTAAGAAGAAATGCAATATTCAGCGACAAATTTATTAATATGTAGTCGTAAAAGTTGTAACTTTTACCTCTCATATATTATATTATAAAGAAAAAGACTGCCGGTTCCGAATCTGTTTTCATCTTTATTCAGAATCGCCTAAGAAAGTCTTAATTGAAAGAGCGCGAATGCAGAGAACCACTAGGCGGTATTTGGACAAAAATCCTCAGCCATTTTAGTAGCCATTCTTGAAAATTTCAACGAGTGAAGTTAGTTCAGCATTTGTTGAATAGAGCAAATTTTCTGGTTTTGTTTACCACATTCCTTCAGATTTGCCGAGCTTTAATGAAGCTAGTGCGCTGAAAATTGTACAAACTCACGCCTCGCCTCGAAAATTTTCCTCGCTATATTTGCAAAAATCGTCAAAGTACTACTGAACAAATCAAGCCATTTCAACAAATGTTAATAGAGCGAGACCTCTACTACACTGCTATATTAACTTTTCAGATTAGACAATTTTGAAGATCGTTATGGATTTGGATAGTGTGAAACTCGCGATCTCGAACTTTCCTCATTAAACAATCTGCATTGCTTAGTTCTTGATATCCTTCACTTCAAACTGGTTAAAAAGAGCTCGTCAAAAAACTTCCACGTCTGTTCTCTTGAAAATATGTGTACTTTGAAGAAAGTTATAGACGTTCGGATATGTAGTCAAATTTCAATAGTACAATACTGCTCATAATTTTGAAAACATCTACGCGTTGCGACGGTTTTGTAGCGTCGCAAACCGTCGCACCGTCATAATTCGAAAGCGGGTAAAATGAAAGGATCTTCACAGCAAGTGGACTCGTCTCTCTGTGGCGAGTCTGACATGTGCGAAACTCAGAAATTGGTTGGATAGGTAACAAGTTACCCATAAAACTATTGTCGATCCTCGTTTGACAGTCTCGCCTCTCCTCGTTTCCATTATCTCTCCAATAGGACCAGCTCTTAGCTACCGCCTCGATGATTTCGTAACGCCTCACTTCGAGCCCTTCGCCACTTACGATTGGACGTAAACGCCAAGATGCTCGCCTCTTCAAAAAAATTTCCCGCGCGCGCTCGCTTGAACAGTCTAGCACTGAGGACTACATTCAGCTCAGCTACATATCACCTGTTGTCAAGAGTTGTCCAGTGGACCCTCCTCGCTCGAGGGACACGAGTCCTTCATTCCTTTCGTTCAGAGCTTTCGTGAAGAAGTCTGACCATCGGGCCGGCGGTCGTCCAGGTGTTCGTTTGACGTCCCGAGGGATCCAGTCGGTAACCGCTCTGGTCCAACGGTCATCGCAAAATCGCATGACGTGTCCGGCCCACCTTATCTTCGATTCCTTGGCGAAAACGGCAGCGTCCCTGATCTTCGATCGTTGGCGTAGTTCGGAACTCCGGATTCCCCTCTGCACTTGCGTGTATAGGGTTACTCCTAGCATCGTCCTCTCGACAGCGCGTTGGATAACGCTGACCGCATGCTCGTCCTGCCTGCGCAGAGTCCAAGTCTCTGGCGTAGGTTAAGGCAGCGGAATCGAAGAGGTGGGCACGGAGCCGGATGTTCTTCGTCTTCTTCACTACTCCCTCGATGTTCTTGAATGCTCCCCATGCCGCTCGTTTCCTCCTGCTCAGCTCTGGAGCTAGATCGTTCATCATATTGATTTCCCGACCTAGGTACACGTAGCTGGAGCATTCGGTGATGTTCGTTCCGTTGAGCGTGAATGGGGCATCAGGAACCAATCCGTTTCTCATAAACATCGTCTTCGTTAGGTTCAGCTGTAGACCAACCTTACCACAGGCGCAGTCGAAATCAGCCAGCATTCGCTCCGCTTGCTCGATGTTCGGCGTTATAAGAACGATGTCGTCAGCAAAACGAAGGTGGTGTAGTTGCCGGCCGTCGACCTTCACTCCCATGTCTTCCCATTCCAGTTGACGCATGACGTTCTCGAGAGCGGCGCTGAAGAGTTTGGGCGAGATGGTGTCGCCCTGTCGAACCCCTCTCTTGACGTCGATGATGACCTAGAATGGTGAGATTCTGGTCGTAAAGTTGCTGTAGAGCTCACGAAGAATCTTGATGTACTGAGTAGGGACGCCCTGGTTGCCCAAGGCTTCGATGACCGCTTCTGTCTCCACAGAGTCGAAGGCCTTCTTCAAGTCGATGAACGTGAGACAAAGCGGCATCTTGTACTCTCGTGAAACTTCAATGAGTCTTGTAACCGTGTGGATATGGTCGATCGTGCTGAACCCTCTTCGAAACCCTGCTTGCTCGCATGGCTGTCCTTCATCTAATATTCTGCCGATCCTGTTGAAGGTATTGACTCGACCCTGTGAACAATAGCTTGTAGATTACAGATTCAGCAGCAGTCAGATTTAGCGATTGTTGACTATGTCGTCCAGTAGTCACTTTTCGCTTCTTGCTATCAGTTTCAACACACGGTCGCGTCTGCTGGTTTGCCGACGGTTCAGGAAACTAAAACCAAGCAAGTGGGTACCTGTGCATTCGACAGGTTAGCGCTTGAAGATCGAGCAGGTTTTGATTTGATGACTTGGGCGGCACGCATTCTTTCAGGATGTTTCCCAGATATCGACGGTTTGAGCCCTGTCGAGGACCGGCATGCTGTACGTATTCTTCACACAAAGATCTTGATGGTCGGCCTGTCGCGGACTTTGGAGAGTACGAGGGCGACGGCGTAAAATCAGATTCAGATGTTATGCCAGTGTCCTACTTTGTGCCAGATAATCCACGTATTTCTTATACTATGAATGGGCGGGACACAAAAGATAATTGAGGCAGATTGTGAGGCAATTATTTTGAACAATTCAGGTTGTGCTAGCGGGCCACACTTTTATCGTTAAATAGCCGAGGACTTCACAATAGACATAATTAAACTGATACTCGCGACACAGTGGCTTTGATGCAAAAAGTGGGCTTCAGGAGAAGTGGCTTGTGCCAGTACGATCGAACGCGTACATTACGCAAATCTCTGAATTTCAGCGATGCAGGGTGGGGTTCGTGAGTACCGCAGTCATTGCGACCGGAAATTAAACTGAACTTTCATCTACAGATTCGGACGCGCTACTATCGGCCGCAGACATACAATTTAGACGACCATTTTGAAAGATTAGGCATGTATTAACACCTCAATTTTTCATGTTTGATGCGATGGAAAGACAAGAGGAGCTGTCGATAGCGGGTATGATTAGCCAAGGAAGCTCTTGTTGCATACGCACCTGCCCGACTTGCGACAAGACCCACTTGTCAAGTATTATAGTGCTAGGTCAAGACCCACAGCTAGCTCGGAAGGTGGCTTAGAGATCAATGAAATGCTCCACAGCTGTCACCTCAAAATTCGGAACCCAGGTCCATTAGCGCCCGGCTGCGTCATGAGGTGCGACTTTCATATCGATCGCGCACTATCGTTCATAGCGGTTACCTTAACCGCTAATTGTGAGACATTGTCTGCCGCACCAAGAAGTGTCCATCGGGCTATCTGACCAACACGAACCATTTCCTTTAACGCTTTCACCATAATTCGAACATTTCTTCGAATAGTGTGATGGAGTCATTCGACGTCACCTCGCTTTATACGAACGTCCAAAACGAACAGGCTCTCCAGGCATTATCCGAAATGTTGGATAGCCATGTCAACGGCATTGAGACGTTCGGATTCAATAAAGCGCATATTATGACTCTAGTTGAGGAATGCCTACACTGTAACATCTTCAAATGGTCAGGTCGTTACTACTCCCAGATCAGAGGTCTGGCAATGGGTCAGCGGCTGGCCCCAGTACTTGCGGTCTGCTTTATGAGCAGAATTGAAGAACCAGTACTGAGATGTGCCCCCTTGATGTACTGCAGATACATCGACGACTGCTTCATTATAACATCAACACAGTCCGAAATGGACGAGTGTTTCCGATTAATGAATGAACAGTCGCAGTACATCAAGCTCACGCGAGAGGTACCAAAGCAAGGTTGGCTTCCATACCTAAATACGCAGGTCAAGTTGTCTGATGGCATTGCTCACGTTAAATGGTACCGTAAACCTAGCTGTAAAAATATCTTGATTCATGCTACGTCATCTCATCCTGTTGCAGTAAAACGCGCGGTTGTTCAGGAATATGCTCACAACAGCAACTAGGATGTGCACTGGCGATGACGAGCGTCGAGAATCAAAGCGATTGGTGTTTAGCATAGCGAATGCAAATGGTTATACGGCACCAACATGTCACCGAACATCGAATGCTGGCCAGCGACACCTACCACCCAGAAAAGTTACCTTTATGCCTTCCTTTCATCTCCGATAGTGTTAGCGCCCCCCCCGCTCTTCACGACCCAAAAAGGTCCGCCACTGCGAATACATCGCCTTTCCGGAGGCTCATGTAAGAAGAAGCCCATCTCAGTTACAAAAATGACGGGTTGTGCCATTCCTTACACCTAGACGAACATCAAGATTCGTCTACTTGGGTTCGCGAAACCAACCAGCAACATGTTTTACAGACCCCGCGCTTTTCAAGGGTGTACGACACCAGGCTGGTAATTTGCTCATACTGTTAAGGTTGGAGCACGTGATAGAAAAGTGTGGGGGGATAATTATCAGCTTTTGAATGTACGGCGGTGGTAGTCCCTAACAGAACTTTCATATCGGAGAAAGCAGGAAGGATGCAGCCTCTTCATCTCGCGTATAATGAACACCTTGCTTCCCGCGAGAAAAGCGTTGGTTAACAATTGACAACCCACTTGCGCAAGCCGTTAAGATGGGGCAGCAGCATAACGGAAACCAACGACTTTTGATGCGTAAAGGTGGTATCCATTCTGGCCGTCGCAGAAGGGAAATCTCAGCTAGGAAAGAGTATTAGAGTCCATTCTGGATTCGCATAAGAAGAGGAAACTTCGAAAGGATATTGCGAAAACAATGTTGTTTTTCGCTTACCATAGTGAATTTTTTACTGGCCATTTTGTAGTTTTTTTCTGAGTGTGCATTGATGAATATGCGCTGTTCACCTACCGAGTGTGCTTTATGACAGTCCTCGAACGATATACAGTTTGAGACTTCAGTGAGGTCTATTTGCCCATACTAATATTACTGACAGGGCGCGAGCTGATGCTCCGCAAAACTAGTGGAACCTTTGGTGAGTTCGTTATCGTATCGGGTGGTTCCGAGGTGTTTCTCAACACGACGTCGGAAACGCTAGAAGTGGGGAGGTGCTTGGTCGGGTAGATTACAAGATCAAAAAGCTTCGAGCTATCTTCAGGCCTCTGAAGAAGACGAGAAGGTCGAAACGTCAGGCCACTTAATAAAAGGTTCCATTTATCAACCTCGTGTGGCACAGAAGAACATAACAATTTAAACTAGCTGTGTTTCGTGACCTTTTTCAGTTGCGACTTCCAAAAAACGCGCCTTCGAGAGACAGCGCAGGACGCATGTGTCCCGCGGCCGCCGCGCTAGCAAAATCGCACATGTCCATCGCGGCCAAAATGACCAAAACGCGCGTTGTCGTCAACGTGTTAATGTAATCTGACACATCCAAACTTTGCCACTATGTGATTGGCTCACCCACTCCCCCTTTTCCCTCCGAGGCTTAATCCTAGGGTTGTCACCTTCCTTCTTGGGTTTTAGAGCCGAACCAGGCGCCCGTTCTCTAATCGAGTCTGCGCTTCTACCTTTCGAAACACAGGGGAGAGTTCAAGTGTCACGTAATCAATGGATAGAATTTGACAGTCGGATGGAGGTGAAGGGTTCTATAGAAGCAGAAAAGCCGTATTGACTATTGCCCAAGAGTTGGATGTAACGGAACAATGTGGTAGGGAGCTCCCAGCATTAAGACCGTGTTAGAGCGGAAGACCGCCTACAATGGTTGGAGCGTGTCCTGAAGTACACAGCGTTTCCTACAACTCCCCATAACTTGGTTCTGAGAAAAGAAGAGAAGAAGGAAAGATCGAATGCTAAAGGTGGGCGCGACGTGGCCTTTCGAAACAACTTCCGTGTCTTACTATATGCTACTCTGATTACACATACCGAAAAAACTCGTGCACAAAATTGGGCTTCGGAGTTTGCTATCAAATTAATAACTCGGCTCTTTAAAAAACCCCGTGATTCCGAGACCAGGAATAAAAGTGAATGAAGGGTCAGCGCAGCAGGAAATGAAGGTAAGTGCCTTACTTAGTTGGGTGGGGATCATGCACCAGAAAGCGGGGTCTAGTCGGGCACAAAACACTTATAACTCTGGTCCGAAGAAAGGTACACGAATAGACAACCGGGAGGAAAAATTGTGTCCCCGATCGGGTTTCTCGCAAAAGGCAGGTAGTTACCGTCAGTTATACCTCTGTCCAAAGAATTTCTTGAATATCTAGGAATAAAAATGTGGGTTAGCAGGTTAATGATACATGGTCAATCAAAGAAAAAGATTTCGGGAAGCCGTCGGTTGGCATTTGGAGCGTGGTAGCGATCTAAGCTTTTAGAAGTCAAACATTCGTAGTGTAAAGGGTTAAATTTGAGAGTTTACGCCGCACCAACACGTATCGCCGCAGAACTGTGTTGTGCGCGCAACGCGTACGTCATCAGCTGGTAGCTCGTAGATCAGGAAGAGTGATTATTGGAAATGTATTGTTTGTGGGGCGAAAGCGTCTTTGAAGGGCACTCTAATGATTATGTGAGAGTTTGAACTCGAGATAGTTTCGCCCTTTAGGACTTACCAACAAGTCAATCTTAGGTTTTTTATTATTCGTAACAGGAAGCGTGTCAATGTGCACAAAAAAGCCAATGGGACGATTTTCTGTAGTGAAAATTTAGAGAGAAAACTTTGGTAGTACTCAGGAAGAAAACAATTGTAGTCTTTCATTTGAAGAGAGACTTTTAATGGGAATGTTCATCCCAATGAACTCTTAACCCTCAACTTTATAACAAGAAGAGTTCCAGATGCTGGACAATCACTTACTGGAAGCAAACTCCAAGCCTCTCGTAGATTTTTGTAATTATAATGTTCTTCTTCTGCAACAAGGGTTTTAGGTGGAGACTTTATTAGTAGCCTGACATCTCCGCGATCGTCTTCCTCAAAGGTATAAACGTGGCTCAAGGGCTGAGAGACGTCCTTCAAACCGCCACTGGCCTCCTCTCCCCAATGTTTCTGTTCTGACGGAACATTAGGGGAAGAACCGAAAACCCAAACGAGAGAAACGAAACGTCAGGCCAGTAATAAGGACTCCATCTAAAAACCTCGTTGGCAGAAGAACATTATAATTACTGATTGGATGGTTAGATCAGTCGCTTTCCGGCGCAATGGGTGAAGAACTGTGCGCGCCAATGGAAAGCACGCGACGCAGTCGAACGTTGCCGCATCTCCACGCAAAGTATCTGTAACGGTGAGCGGATGAGAGGGGAGGTATTGGACTCTTCAAGGGGTAGGAGGTCGTGAGACTTTTAAAATAAATTCAACGTGACGGTTGACCGTGGCTCGAGAGGCGTTATGAAATCATCAGGCGGGAGCTAAGAGCGGGTGTATGTCAACAGAGTCGTTTGGATCCCCGCGCTGCTGGTCATGGCCGCGACGTTGCAACTGCAGTGGACGAGAGTTTCTGTGTGCGTCATTCTAACTGAACGTTAGAGGAACGCTCTGTGAACCCGTCTCTTCAACATTCAACTTCAATCAATGCGCGCATAGTTTCAATTCCTTCAAAACACTTTTCCTTCTACGCTTTTCGATATTGCTATTATGATACGGATTTTGCTCACGCCACTTTCTATGGAAGAGCCAGAGCATGGGAGTTGGGATTTGATATTCACGACGCCCTACATTAATTATTGTCAACTGCAGGAAATTCGCTGCTCCTACCGCCAACCCGAAAATTGCGCGCCCCTCGGACAAATTTCGCGTCAGGTGGCCGCGCGCGGCGGCGCGACGACTGGATGATCCCCTTGACCGTTGTTCCGTTCTGGGAGCCAATCCTCCGCCTGGAGAGATAGTGGAAATTGGAAGAGGCGAGACTGTCAAACGAGGGATCGACAATAGTTTTCATGGAATAACTTATTACAACTTCAACCAAATCAGTAGTTTTGCACATGGTTAGACTCGCCACAGAGAGACGAGTCCCGCTGTAAAGATCCTTTCATTTTACCCGCTTTCGAGGGAGTTATGACGGTGCGACGGTTTGCGACGCTACAAAACCGTCGCAACGCGTAGATATTTCAAGAATTAGGAGCAATAATGTAGATTAGCTGCTCCAAGATCAACGTAAGATCATTCAACACGCAGCTGGCTAAGATGGTTGAAAGGCTTCTGATCATAACGTGCACGTATAAATCGAGAAGTATACTCTGCGCTGGAGAGGGTATTTCAAAAATCTCCTCGACGCCTCGCTTGACCCTGGGAGGGAGCCCAGTCAGAGGATTTTTCTTGCACAGGAATAATGATGATCTTAGGGAATTCAAATGAGTGGCTTCTCAGGGTAGAAATAATAGGTTGTCCCATAATTAGTGAATCACTTTGGGTATTTTTGAATTCGAATTTTTTCTTTTTTATTCGAAGTCTTGCTCATCCAAACATACACCTCTGTCATCTACAATGTATTGCCTATTCATGGGAATTTATTCGCTGTCTTCTCCTCTGAAATTCCAGGAGCTCTTGATCGAAGAAAGACCGGAAGTCGAGTTTGAGGTCATGTCACTTAGCGTAAAATTTCTTCCTGGGAAGAGCGCTAGAGCTCAGACTGAGTTGTCTTTGTTGGCACGAGGATAGGGCACACGGCGGAGGTGAAAGAACTGCTAGCCTGGGAGTCTCCAATTTTTTATGAATATTCTCCGCAAGGTGGGGTCGAACGACCTCAGGAAAAAAGCAGACTTTGTCTTGCTTTACTTTCAATTGAACGCGTCGCCATTACGCTGTCGACGTTGATCTTCTTCAGTGACCCTAGTATTACTGGGCGGCGGTTCCCAGCGCAAGGTCCTCTCGTGCTTCACAATATCTCGGAAGTGTCGGACTTAGAGGAGGTTGGGCTTTTGCTGTCAGAACTCCCGAATCGTTCAAGCTAGGCTACTGTTCCTTGTGGATTTGCTAGCACACTCCACCCAGTCCACAACCCTGGTGAATATGCTGGATGATCACTGTAAGGAACTAAGGGAGATCAGAAGGAACATGACGATGTCAGATCGTGTTTGAGCTGATTCGGGCACAGAGCACGGGAGGAACAAATTTCATATTTTAAATTTTACGACTCTACAGAGTTGTCTACATTCCATCATCTTAACAAGTTGGATACGCTCTAGCAAACAGCGACTAGTTTGTCCAGATCCATTCTTAGTGGCGCTGGGTAGGGCAGTGAGATTGCCAGTGAGGGGTAGTTGGAGTGTGGGTCATCTTCAAATAAAAAAGCCAACCTCGGAATAGAGTGAACCATAAGTGCACCGTGGATTGAGGGAGCGTGCCCTCGCCTATCTGCTGGTTGATCCACTATGTTGTTTGGCGTTTGAAAGATCCTAATCAGAAGTGATGAAGAGGGAGCTCAAAAATAGGTTCCAGAAAAATTGATGTAATAGCCACGTAAAGGCAGCATGTAAATGGGCTGAGTAAATGCTCAGGTAGGATAATGTGGGTGCTACTTCGCAAAACATGTTTCACGCCTTTACCATTTTTCTTGGATTTTTCATAGCAATAAATGTAAAGTGATTCACTAATTATGGTGACAACCTAATAGATTGCAGAGCGGTTCCAATGACCATGCGAGTGGAGGCCGCACTGCTTGACTTAATTAGTTCACCTCCGCCCTCTAGTGCAGCCAGAAATACTACTTTTTACTTTCAGGGTAAGGGATGGGAGGGAGTCGTATTGAATTCCTTCAGGATTCGTGTCGACGCGCAATGACACCTTTCTCAGCGTTATGACGGACCTTGGCCTGATAAAATGATCGAAGCTCATTTTTTCTTTGGGATGTGCCTAGTCACATCGCTGTTCTTGATATTCTCTGTGAGTTCCAATCAAGTTTGCTTTCTAAGAGGACTGTATAGAGGAGGCATACTGAACGGCAATTCATAGTCTCATCAACATTTTTTTCGCTAAGGGGCAATGTACACCACGTCGCTCGGTATGGGTATGGTATGAGCCAAGCCCTCTTAATTCCTTTAGGAAGTCAAATCTATCTTCACGTGTACTTCTGTTACAGATATCTGTGCTTTCCAGCTTCCGAAAAGCCTTCTAGAAAACTTTTCCAGGTGAAGAAAAACCAAGGGTTCCTCTCTACAGCTTCTAGCAAATACAATAGCCACATACTGATACCCTCAGAACCTATCCAGACTTGTTACCTCAGTCTGGCATCCACAAAGTTAATCAAATATCGTTAGCTGAATCGACGTTTGATTGTTCCAAGTTCCAATGCTTGATCGTAGCAAAATATACTGCATTGTACACCCCCCTTCTCAAGGTGTTCCTTACCAACTCTTACTTCCTATTTTGATGACAGCCAGTAGAAACCGAGACCAGCTCAGAGTGTCGCTGGTGCACTTGCAGTGGTGGTTCGAATTACATCTTTCTGAAAATCAATGTTTCCTTCTGCTTCGCGCTTTTCAAACTTCTAACCAAGGAGCAGCTGTTATCTTTTCAGCTCATATAATAATAGAGCTAAGATATTAATTGCTTAGTCGTGATCTTTTTCTGACTGCTGTTAAACTCAGGTGTAGTTTACTGATGCCCGCATGAAATCTCAGCGACGCAGTTTGAATTAAGCAATTGGGTCAGAGAGCGCAACCACGGAGGTCCACTCTTGGACGCGCACCGACAAGAAGCGTTGCTCACCGAAACATAATCCAACAAAGTTTGAAACCAATACATTTAGATCCGAGCGATAACAAAATGTATATTCTGCACCCCATAAAGTCAGTTCCTATTAATGAGGTCTAGTTTCTCCACGAAAGCCTGACAAGTACATGTCTCGGTAACCAATGGACAAGACAAGTCATTTTGTCCATATGCTATTTTCTGATGACTAGCTAACCAGCCCCTATTCTGTGGGCTAAAATTCGTTGGAAGCACAAGCCTTTTTACATTCTAACCTGCAATTACGTACTCCCCCGGATAGCAAGTCAATATTCTGGCTGCACTACCCAACTCCTGTCGTCATCTCTTTCCTGTCCTCTTGGCTCCCACATTCATTCCTTAAAGCGAATTACTAACCAACCTGCGCGCACACTCTTCACCAAAAGTGACTGACTTAAGGAAAATCCATCTCTATTCATTATGACCTACAATCGATGTCATCCACCCTGTCCCTTCTTGCATGATTAGCTCCCAAATTTCAGCGCTCGGACTTCTTTTTCGCACTGGTTTTCCCAGAAATTTTCTGCTCATCATTTGGTGCCTCTGCTCATTGCGATATAGTTTATTCTAGAGCGGACATACATACGATACTTCCCACTTTATGCTTTTGGATTGGATCACACAAAGCTGAAAATGGAGTGTCTTTCCCACTGACAGCACTTGTCAAGAACGGTTTTCGTACTTGCTCAAGGCACTCCACCAGTCTTTGTGTGATCGGTGTTCGAACGAATTGAATATATTTTCTGAATCAGAGGGGGTGAGTATGGAACGAGGCATGAGCTTGTCGCTGGAAAAGTGAAAAAATGGTGTTGAATTTGATAGAAAATGCTTTGATTAGGATAGATTGATATGAGTGATTTATACATGCGTCGGTAGATAGGGTTAGGTTTTTACGCGAGTTCTTATTTTGGTGACAAATCCATTGCAGTAGTCTGATAATTATAGAAAACTCATGTCACTACATGTCATGTTACCTTTCCAGCCCAACATTTTTGATGCCGCTGAACCTGAATGCTGACGTCCTTTTCGGAAGTATGGTTCCTTCCGTTAATCCCCAAGCTTAGATTCTTGTGCTCAACATAAGTTTCTGCTTCACTACTTTATTCGTCCGTGGATAGTCAGTCAAACACATCTTTTTCTTGCCTCTGTCAAAGATCCATAACGTTTTTGAAAGCACCTCGATAGTCCATAGAAATAATTACGGTATAGTGAGCACAAAGGAGAAGACGGCAGAGTTTTTGGCAAGCATCCTCCATGAGCTACTGTGTCGCCATCCCTTTTCACACTTTACCACAAATGTTTCTCCTTTTTAGAAGGCCGACTCTGTCATGTATTTACAAGTCTCTTTCTTTCTCCTTCTAAACCATTCCGCTTGCTGGAGTAATGGCTCGCTCTCCTTTGGACAGCTCTGAGAAATAGTTATGGCGTTGTTGAAATAGAATGCGTAGGTGCTTACACAGCATGCATACGAATAATAACCAGTAGAGCGAAAAAGCACGTAAGCGCTCACGATGATTGGTAACACTGATGGAATTTGCGGAATCAGGGTACATTCCGAAATGGTTGAGTGAGTTTTAGTGAAATTTCATTTTGAATATAGCAATGGCTTCTTTAGCCTAAAGAAATCAGTCTATAATGCATCCAAGTTCGGTGGTGGTTCGGTGTACGCGCTTCCCAATCAAATTTCAGCTCAGAACCTTCTTCGTGAATACGCCTGTTTCAAAACATAACTTCCATACACCAGGGGCCGTAAGGTATGCTTCCCCGAATGGTTGCGGGGACGAAAGTCCCTTTAAATTTTTTGTTTTGAACGATACTGTTTCTTTATTTTCAATGCATGCTTACTTTAAGCTACACACATATATTAATGTAGGCCCTTTATCAGGACAATCCCAGTTGGGACTACAGAGAAAATTTAAAGGAACTTTCGTCCCTAATCTATCGGGGAAGCATACCTTACGGGGGGCCCAGTTATATTAACGGCATTGTCATCCATCTTTACGATTTCTTTCAGTGGCGTTGATGCCAATCCAATGAAGAAATTCCGCTTATGTTATCCTTTATCTTTGCTGGAATCTGATTCGCGCATCAAACATGTTATAGCGGTATTACTTGTCACCATGCACCTCTTTCGCCATCATTTAGGATCGCTCCATCTGAGTAAGAGCACAGTGACCGTTCCACTGAACGAAAGGTCTATTAAGAAGTACTCGCAGAGTAGCAGAGTAGTTTCCGCTCATAAAATAGCCCTGACTCAAAAGCGGAAAGCAGAGTGGAGCGAGTGGGAGTTTTGGTGCCTCTTTTTATGCCACATTTTTGCATGCATCGTTTGAAAGCATGCACCATTCGGCAGAATCTTCAAGATGCACCCCCTTTTACTGTGATTGCTTCCTTATTCAGGACCATATACCTATTGCCTTGCTTACCTAATTGCACCATATCTTTCTTGCTTCACTTTGGCATGTCAGTTTTGGACAGCATGGCTTCGCTAAACCGTTCCTTTTCGAATCCAACGCTATGAACATTGAAGTAGGTTACTATTTTGTAGAAAAAACTATTAATTTTGATTAAAGCTGCAAATTCGGAATGGATGCCGTCGCTCAGCCTTCGAATGACGTTGGCACAATATTCCATGTATACCCACTGAGTTGTAGAGCAAATTTTTCCTGCTGCTTCCGCTTATTTTGCTGTGACATCTTGGAGCTCCTGCCATGTGAATTGTACACATTAGGTTGTCCGGAAATTAATGCCGGTTTTTGACCTCCGTCTTCAAAGCAACATATCTCAGCTCAAACTCAACATTTTCAGTAATTCAAAAAAGTGTTGGAAACTACTCATTTTTCTTAACAGGAAGCGTACTGGTTTAATTAACGAACTTGAGATACAGGAACAATAGAAGCTCAAATATCGGCCAAGGTCTTTTCCATCATGTCTCGGTTTTCAAATCTTTTTCTCCCCAAGAAGCTGTCGAGATTGCCGGAAAACAGGAGGTTGGTGAGGGTGAGATCCTGCGAATGCACTGTAAGAAGCAAAGCTGGATAGGTTGATTTATCCCTTTCTTACGAAGACCTTTGTGCGACATGTGGCTGGGCGTCAACATGGAGAACAGTTCTTTTCCTTCTTCTGGTTAGAGGCCTTGCTCTTTACGGAGCATTATATCGATGTTATGGACAGACATTGATGCTCTACCAAAATCACCTGGGTTCAGAAAGCTGCGATGCATCATTACTCCGGAAGGCCACGAAACCATCAGCATGGTCCTCACCTTGTAGAAATTCTACTTTGGAAAAGTTTTTGATGTTCGTAGTTGTTTAGATTTTTGGAAAATTGCTCTATTCTATAGCGAAGGGTCCTATTTCCGTCGAGGATGACGAAAAGTTCCAGAGTCGGACATTTTTGTTGAGTAAAAAAAGTTGTGCCAAGATCCCTGCAAGGTGACTTTGCTGCTGCTCAGTCAGTTCATGCGGTACCCACTTGTCCAGCTTTCTTACCTTCCCAAGTACCTTCAGGCGCTCCGAAAATTTCAGTATGCTTGCTCAAGGTTATGCTGCTGGCTGCCGTACACTTGTTTGGAAATCTTCTTCTGCCGGGTCTTCAGAAGGCCGCCGTCAAGAGGAGAATGTCGTCCGTAACCCCCTCACTTCGAATCTAGATTTCCCTAACTTGAAAGCTTCGGAGCCATCGAAGCAGTGTGCTTTTATTGCAACATCCTTAGCCCCACACAGCAATCCTATTCCGAGCTGTCCGCACAGCACCCTCTCCAAATTTCAACTCATAGAAGTGAACCTGCTCAAACCACTACTTTGACGCCTTCACTTCAAACCTTTAAAAAAAGTGAGGCCCGAGTCCCATCAAAATACAATGGCCGTGCAAGAAAGAGAATGAAATGGGCTTTCCAACGATATGCAATAGTACAGCAATCGTATGGAAATTTCTCGGAAAAATATCAAATAAAGTATGAGACATTGAAACCGGCATTAATTTCCGGACAACCTTCGAATTGGGAGACCGGCTTCGCTACGCAAGAAGTCTGACTAACTGCTGTTTTCGTGACCCTCAAGGTGAATTTGCTGACAAGGGAAGGATGGTAGGTCGAAGTGGCCGTTTGAAATGAAATGTATACCTCCTGATGCGTCTCCAGACGCTGATTCCAAATCTGCCTTCCAAATCTGCTAAACGACTCTCCGAACGGAGTTATGAAGCGTAATAGCTCAGTGGTGATGGTCCGGGGTGGCAGGTAAAAGCTCGTAGGATCGGTTCCTTTGCAATTGTTGCTTTGCTTTTGTCTCTAGAAGTGTTGCGGACAAAAGCAAAGCAACAAACTTGCAAAGGAACCGATCCTACGAGCTTTTACCTGCCACCCCGGACCATCACCACTGAGCTATTACGCTTCATAACTCCGTTCGGAGAGTCGTTTAGCAGATTTGGAAGGCAGATTTGGAATCAGCGTCTGGAGACGCATCAGGTGGTATACATTTCATTTTAACGGCCACTTCGACCTACCATCCTTTCCTTGTGAGTATGTATGTCGCACCATCACTCCGCAATCCGGCTGATCCAGGTGTTATGGGGTTGCTTGTGCGATCTGCTTCCGAGCCACGTGTCTGAGATGGGTGGGTCCCTTTCGCATCAGGAATGGTGAGCCAATGTATTGGAATCTTTGAGACTTTTTTAGAATTATTCTGACAAATTATCTAGAGTACTTTTCACTTTGACAACTTCCACCTAGTTGCGGAGATCTATGCTAACCGTAGACATCACAGGTATCGCCATAATCTTCCTGTTGTGGTTTCAGTTTCGCGAAGTTGGTGGAAGCCGATCATGATGAATCCATTTAGCAGAGCTCCGTGGTCTGTAGTAAAAACTCCGCTTCACATCGTAAAGCGCAATCCTGTAGAAAATCGGGTCGTTTCATTCGTAAGACGAGATAGAAAACAGGGAACGGCACATTAGAATCGTGGTTTCTTCGTCTCTTCCATTGTTTTTGGACTTTCCAATCATTCTTCTATATCTGGAAGCCACAAATAAGTGACGTGCAGTCAGAAAGGAGGATTCTCAATAGCTTGACGCAATCGTTGTTCAATCAGAGATTTCGGGTAATCTTTTGCGATGTCGGATATCCGTCCACTATCCTTATCACCTTGAAGGCATTCGCCATAGCTACAAGAAATTTTTGAACAAATGCATCGAAGTATATTCACTGCCATGTCCAAGCCTTCAAGGAGAGGAGCGATAGCGGAATGCTTCAGAACGAACATGACCCCATTGCTAGATAGAGCAAAAAAGCTCTTCAAAATGATATTCGAAGATGTGGCGGCTTGCATGTATTACGACAAAATAAAGCTAAAAAGTGAAGTCCATTTAGGGAACGGTATGGAATATATCGCCAAGCATGTCAAAATGCTATAATGTAATCCACCACGGAAAAAGTGCCTTACAAAAATCTTCGGGCGCTACTGTAGAGCACTCTTTCTTTGGAAGCACAATCCACCGATAGCTTGATAGACAGTCCCTCAAAGGCAAGGTTAAGGATTAAACTGATGAAGGAATTCCACTGAAATGGTAAAGCAGGTGTGAGAAGTGGACCGCCAGTGGAGAAAAAAGAAA